>NW_026483655.1:0-25273 GCF_026875155.1 Cherax quadricarinatus | reverse complement strand
TTAGACACCAAAGGGTTTTTACTCACCTGTGTAGACCCCACAGTGTTACTCACCTGTGTTAGACACCACAGTGTTACTCCCCTATTTTAGACACCACAGGTGTTACTCACCTGTGTTAGACACCACGGGTGTTACTCACCTGTGTTAGACACCACAGTTGTTACTCACCTGTGTTAGACACCACAGGTGTTACTCACCTGTGTTTGACACCACAGTGTTTACCACCTGTGTTAGACACCACAGTGTTACTCACCTGTGTTAGACACCACAGGTGTTACTCACCTGTGTTAGACACCACAGTGTTTACTCACCTGTGTTAGACACCACAGTTGTTACTCACCTGTGTTAGACACCACAGGTGTTACTCACCGGTGTTAGACACCACAGGTGTTACTCACCTGTGTTAGACACCACAGGTGTTACTCACCTGTGTTAGACACCACAGTTGTTACTCACCTGTGTTAGACACCACAGTTGTTACTCACCTGTGTTAGACACCACAGTTTTACTCACCTGTGTTAGACACCACAGTTGTTACTCACCTGTGTTAGACACCACAGGTGTTACTCACCTGTGTTAGAACACCACAGGTGTTACTTCCACTGTGTTAGACACCACAAACACTGTTTATTGTTTCACTTTATCACACTCCCCCACCAACAACACAAGTTGTTGTTGTTGTTGTTGTTTATAGGGCCACTGACAGTTGTACGCGTATGAACCCCTGACTTCCGCCGCTCCCAAAACCAACCTTCACCAAAGTGGAAGGAGTTACACAAACAACCCGCACATAAAGACAGGAGCTTACGATGACGTTTTCTGTCCGACTTAAGCCATTTACAAAGTCACAATGACAAAAGGAGAGAAGGAGGAGTATATATAGACCAGCAGACAGGGACGGGAACAAGAGAGGAAGTGGAGGTAGCAGTAGTAGTGGAGTCAGTCAAATACCCAAGGCAGAAGAAAACGCAAAGGAGAAAGAGGAAAGAGGAAGAGGAAGAGGAAGATGGGAAAAAAGAATCAGGTTAAGTCAAAGTTGTTCTGAAGTTTGCAACATTTTATGATGTAATGGGAAAGGAACACATCTACAGAGACAAAGCCAGGACTAAGATTCATACAAGGAAAGTTGTGTATAAGGGAGGATTCAACAAGGCAGTGACTGTGAAAGTTAGAAGTAGGATAGATAGTTTTAGTAGAAGATCAGTCAATAGGATGACTGTGATCTCTGACATGACAGAAAAAAAACATTGTTGGCGTCGGCAAACCTAACAATACTTTTGTGCTCCTTAAGTCTGTCAGAAATAGATCAAGCAGTTTCTCCAAAGTACTGAAGAGACAGGGGGAGAAAGAAATAGAAGGGACAAAGGACGCCTTTGAGGTGTCACTCTATTTCTTGTTCTCCGCCCTCTCAGTATTTTGGGAAAAACTACCAATCCTTTTCGACAGACTAAGGAGCACAAAGTAATTTTGGGTTTTTGTCGACCCCAACAATGCTCTTTTCGTCATATCAAGAACAGTCATCCATTGATTGATCTTCTGAAAACTGTCTACCATAAGTAAAATTTTTCACATCCCCTTTTTGGGTCAATTTTCCTTTAAAACACAACTTATCCCCCTCTTCCCCTTCCTTAAATTTTTTCCCTTTTGGGTTTTTTTTCCTTTCTCCCTGGATATTTGTCTTTCATTGTTATTTCTACACTTTTTCCCCGCTCCTACCTTCTGTGGCCTCTTGTATGATCCTTTTTCTTATTTTTGACGACCCACTACTACTACACCTCCCTTGCTCCTTTTTCCTGCCCCCTTCCTGGCTTATATTACCCTTCCTTTTTTTTTTGTTATATCCTTTGAAAATGGTCCAAGTCAAGTGAAACATCGTCGAACTCCTCTCCCCCCTGTTGAAATTTTTTTATGTATTTTTCCAGAACTTTTATTGTGCTTTTTTTTTTTGTTATTTAGGGGAAGAATTTTTTGACAAATAACTACGTATTATATTCCCTAATGCTCCCGAAGCCGCAAGAATGTGAAGGGGCAGGGTAAAATAGGGTTTTGGGGTTTTCCCCCCCTTTGGGTTTTTCCCCGATTTCCTAAAATTCCCCCGGGAAAGAGGCCCGTCTGGACCAGGGGCCCCGGGGGATAGGCCTGAAAAGGTTCCGGGGGGCCACCCAATCCAATGTACGAGCCACAGCCCCCCGGGTGGCAGGTACCGACTTTAGGGCTTGTCCATGCCAGCAAAAAACTGCCAGGGGGCAATTTGGAATCCCCTTATTATCTGGGGGGCATTAACAGTCTTGTGCCCCTGACACTTATTTAGTCTCTTTAAAGTGCAGTACACCCCGTTTTTCATTCAAATTCAAATTCAAAATTTACTCTATAAGGGTTACATGCTAGTTTTAACAGAATTTTGTTATTGGGGTGGGGTTTAAGTAGTAAATAATGATTTTAAAGATTACCACTTTTGAACCCTCAGGGGGTAGCATTTTTTTGGGCAGACTTTTTTAAACTTAAATTTTAAAAAAAAATACAATACAAACCCGGAAAAAAATCCCCCCCCATACCAACAATACCACCATCCGTAACATTCTTCTTTGAAAATATACGGGGTCTAAAGCCCTAAAAACAACAAATACCTTTCATCCGGGGACTGTTTGCGAGGCAAAGGCAATTTCCCGGGCTTCCGGGAACCCACAAAAAGGGATCACTTGGAAAGAAGAAAGGGGACCCCCGGGTTTTACAACCTATACAGATGTGACGAGTAACAGCAAAAGGGGGGGTTGGGCCGTACATTGCAGAGTCCTGTTTGCACAAAACTTTTAAATGCCTCAAATGACTATGGAAGTTTTTTCAGTAAAGGGCGAGAACCAAAACCCGTCATTGGGATCTACAACCTCCGGAGCAACACCCAGCAATTTCCCGGAACAGTTTTAAAAAAATTTACCCCTGCTGAAAATCTTCCAGCTCCGACCCAAAATCTTGCTCCTGGGGATTTCAACTTTAAAGGGACCAAAATGGAGGGAAAATACAAAAAATATTTTTGCGTAATAACACCAGGAGGCAGCTCTGAGAAAAATCACACTCACACGAGCTTTTAAATCCTGCACAAAATTTTTTTAATTTAAACCAGCAAATAATAGGCCTACAAACTGGAGAATACACTAACCTCTCTCCTAACAATGATATTGATAAGAAATTCACCCTATCAAAAAAAATATACCAGATCACAACATAATTTATTCAACAGATGCATGGAGCCCCAGACCGACAAAAAGAACAAACCCGAGGAGCATTTACCAAAAACAACTTCAAAAAAAAAACAAAAAGTGGGACCCAATAAACCAACCAACCGATATAACTGGGAAGAATACTAAGCAACAAACCCAAACTTTGCCCCAGAACGATTAACTCGGGGGCACCATTATGCCAAAAGGCTTTTCCCTAAGAAAAGGAGGAGTAGATTAAAATAGAAAGAGACAGGCGCTCCCTTACAGGCGACGGAAAAGAAAACAGAGCGGCTAAAAGAGGTCAATATATCTGAAATGCGCAGGGAGACACTGGTCAGAGAAATAGCAAGCAACGAACTTAAGCTAAAAGAATCCTTTGGGAGTCAGGAATCGCGGAAGAACTAAAAGCCATAAATGAAATCGAAAGAAACCCAAAGTATTTCTTCTCCTATGCCAAATCAAAAATCGAGAACAACGTCCAGTATTGGGCCCCTACTTAAACAAGATGGGTCCTACACAGATGACAGCAAGGAAATGATGAGCTACTCAAGTCCCAATATGACTCAGTTTTTAGCAAGCCGCTAACCAGACTGAGAGTCGAAGACCAAAATGAATTTTTATGAGAGAGCCACAAAATTTGACTAACACAAGCCTATCCGTTTTTATCCTGACGCCAAATGACTTCGAACGGGCGATAAATGAATCCCATGCCCTCCCCGGGGCCAACTCAGGAACTTTTGGTTCATCAAGAATTTCAAAACCCCTACACTACCTTTTTCCATCCTATGGGGGGGGCGGGACACGGGGGTCCCTCAGTTACTAAAAACAACAACAAGCCCCACTCCACAAAGGGGGAAAGCAACAGCAAAGAACTACGACCAATAGCACAACCCCCATATCAAAAAATCTTTGAAAGGGCCCTAAGAAGCAAGATCACCACCCTCTAGAAACCCATCAGTTACAAAACCCGGGGAAAACAGGGTTTAGAACGGGTCGCCCCTTTCGCTCAACTACTGGATCACACGACAAGGCCAAATGCACAAAACAAAAAGAATGCGATGTAATATATACAGATTTTGCAAAACCCCTTCGACAATTGACCAGGGCTAATAGCGCACAAATGCGCGCTAAAGGAATAACAAAAATCGGTCGAGGAAAAAAAATTTTCCTCACTAACAAACACAGAGAGTATCGTCAACAAGTAAAGTCCGAGGCACTACGGTGAAAAGCTCGCCCCCACAAGGCCAGTACAGCTCCCTTTTGTTCCCACCTCAATCCGACATAGAAAAAGGATGTCACCACAGCACCGTGTCTTCCTTTGCAGAACCCCGAATCTGCATGACAGGTTTTCCTTTTGCAGACACGAAAGGGCTCCGGCGACATAAACCCAAAATCTTTCGGGGGCTGAAAAAAACAATATGAAGTTCACGATAGAAATTTCAATTACTCAGATAGGGTAAACATAGGAAATTAAATCTTCATCAAAAAAAAAAAACAAATTTGGGCCCCAAAATAAGCAAAACCCCAAACGCAAAGCCCTGGGGTGATTATGTCGGGGGATCTCACCTTAAAGGACCATAAATTGTATAAATCCATCTGCAGAAAAATACAGGATGGATAAGAGACCTTCAAAACTAGGGGGCCAAGCCCATGAGACACTCTTCGGGTCCTTGTTCTTCTAGGCTGGAAATTGCTGCACTCTAACAGCACCTTTCAAGGCAGGTGAAATGCCGACCTAAAAATGTAAAAGAATTTCACGCGCCATAACGGGAAAAAAACCCCCAAATTCCCCGGGGAGCCTTGAGGTTTCTAAACCTGTTTTCCCTGGAACCAGGAGGAGAGATACAGATTATTCACCGGAAAATCCTAGGGGGACTAGTACCAACTTGCACACAAAATCACTCACTACGAAAGCAAAAGTTGGGCAACGAGCCCACCCCCAATGAAAACAGGGGTTCACTAGCACTTTAAAACCTACAATAATGTCGGGGGCCCGAGACTTTCAACGCCTCCCGCACACATAAGGGTTTAAAACAGACCCCTGGCAGTTTCAGCTGGCACGGAAAAGCACCTAAATCTTCCAAACAGCCGGGCTGTGGCCGTACGTTGGTTTGCGTGCAGCCACAGCAACACCTGTTGATCAGCGCTGATCCCCCGGGGCCGGGTCACAGCCCGGGGCCGCGGGGCGTTGCCCCCGAAACTCTCTCCAGTAAACCCGGTAATTATAAAAGTGGTATTAGGGCTAATGCAAAATACAGTTTATGAGTTTACAATGTGAATGCTTTTTTTTTTGGCACATACATATTTTCAGTTTTTGGAGTATGGAGCTTATTTCCCGCAAAAACCTGAGTTTGGGGTAAAGTTTAGTGGTTTTACGAAGCTCATTAGAAAACCCCAAAGGGGAAAAAACTTCGAATTCCTTTTCGTCATGACGGGAAAATTTTACGTTTTTTTTTACTAACGACCCACATTCATAAAAACTTCTTACTCATAAATAGCTAACTCCAACTCCAAGCTGCCCCCCCAAAGATCCCTAAAGTGCTTTTTGTTATCCAAAAATTTAAATAAGTACTTGGGTCCTAAAATCCTGTTGTCAAAACAAGTTTCAAACCCCCGTCGACTTCCAAAATTATCTGAATTGGCTGAGTGGATTGGCCAAAGGGACTCCACCATCATATACTACTCTCGGCATCTTAACAGGGGTAACAAAATAGCTTTGTACAAACCACTCACCGTAATGCTACAAATTTAGCGATGGGGTCCATTCTTGGGAAAAGGCCATTTTTAAACACACTGGGGTGCGTGGGGCCAAGGGCCCACCTTTTTCACCCGTGCTATGATATGATCAAGAAACACCAGACCATGCATTAAATTATCAATTTTAAGACTCCGGGGTACAGCGCTCAGCGACGCAGAGTGAAAGCTCTCACACGCCACCACAGGCCCTGCCCACCCATAAGAACATAAGGAAGGAGGAACACTGCAGGGGGCCTGCTGGCCCATACAGGCAGGTCCTTTTCAAATTTACCCCAACAAAATTTTTCCCAACCCCAATTTCAATGCCACCCAAAAAAAAGCCTGATGTGAAAGTCCCACTCAAATCCAACCCCCCCCACCATTATTACTTTTCCAACCTAGATTTGAAACCCCAAAGTCCCATAAAACCCCCAAATAGGGAGATGTTCCACTCATAACTACCCTATTTCCAAACCTACTTTTCCCATGGCCTTTCTAAATCAAACTTATTAATTTAAATCCCTTACTGCAGTTTTCCCCTTGGGGAGACATCCTCAAGACCTTATTAATACCCCTTTTTTAAACCTATCTTCCACTTATACACTTCGATCGGCTCCCCTCATTCTTCGCTAACAAGTGAAGTAACTTAAGAGTCTCAATCTTTTTTTCATAAAGGGAAAATTTCTAATGCTATGTATTAATTTAGTCATCCTACGCTGAATGTTTCTAACGAATTTATGTCCTTTTTTAATACGGGGGACCAAAAAGGCTGCTAACTAGGTGAGGCCTTTCTAATGAGTATAAGCTGCTATGACCTCTGGACACTGTTGCTTACACTTTTTACATAAATCCCGTAATCTATTTTCCTTATTATGTAGCTTAGCATTGCTGTCTTTATTTAAGGTTGCTGCTCACCATAACCCCCAAACCTTTTCGCAACGATGGCTAAGTTTTTACATCATTTAAAATTTAACATTAAAATGGGTTTAAAAAAAACCCACAGGTTTTTAGGTAAGACACATATCAACATTTGGTATCTTTATTCGATTACGAAAATTTATAGAAGCGAAATACTTGGGAAAACGATGAAACAGCCATCACCCTTAAAAACCTTACATACAAAAGTTGCATATTTCTTACCTAACATCATTTAACTTATTAGTACTGGGGTTAGGGGCACCCCCCGGGCTTCAAAAACCTTCCCTTTATCTACTTTGAACTGAAACTCCACTTTTCTGACCAAGAATAATTTTGGGTTTAAATCCCCCTGAATTTCCCATAACTTCTACTTTGAATCAATTACCCCCTTTAACTTTGTGTCATCAAATTTTGCTAAAAACACAAGAAAATTCCCTAAACAAGATCTTAAATATATTTTTATAAAAAACAAGGGGTTCCAAGACTGATCCCTGGGGTTTTCCCCTTGTTACAGTTTCCCCACTGGGTTTTAAACCCCCATTTATGGACACTCCCCGCTTCCTGTCATGAGCCATGACTCGATCCACGAGAGCCCCTTCTTCCCCAATGCATGAGCGCATTTTCCCTTTAACATTCAATGGTGTGGAACTCTATCAAAAGGGCCTTACTAAAATCAAAGTAAAAATATCAAATTCTTTTTGTGGTAAACCCACCTCAAAAGCTTTACTGAAAAAATTTTAAATAAATTATTTAAAACAAGACCGGCCCCCCTTGTGAATCCTTTGCTGATTACCTTTAAATCAACTAGGTTTTATCGAGATGGCTTCTTAAAATTTTGAGCTATAATTGACTCTAGTTTTTTGCCTAAAATTGAGGCCCGGTTTAAATTGGGGGGAATTTGAGGGTAACGACTTTCCCTTGAAAAAAAAAATGGGAATTTCATTACCCAAATTTTCCCACATATCAACACTACACCTGTTTAAGAGAAAAAAAAATTTAAAAAAATTAGTTAATGGTTCCCCAGAGTTTCCTTTTTTGCTTTCCCTTTTAAAAACCCCTTGAAAAAAACCTTATCGGGCCCCCGGCGACTTTTTTTGTTTCAGTCGCCCTTATCTGCTTCACAACCATCTCACTATTGATGTGTTTTAACAAAAATTTAACTTCTTCAGCCCACTGAAAAAATTTAATTACGGGAAAAATTGTTATTTGCCCTTCCCCTTGGTAAAAACGAGAGAAAAAAATTTTTTTAAAAATCAAGCACATTTCATTCTTTTGTCAGAAAGGTCCCATAGTTTTTTTAAAGGGGGAACCTATTTTATCTTTTAACTTTTGTTCAATAGACCTGGAAAAAACTTTTTGGGTTGTTTTAAAAATCCCGGCAACTTTAAATTTTCATAGGGGTTGATACGGGTCCTGGGGGGGAGCAGCAGCAGGAAAAATACTGAACACCACCCTCGGGGCCCTTAACAACAACAACATTTTTTGGGGGTTTTCAGGGCCCCAACAAAAGGTGTGTGATTCTCTCCTACTATATCCATTTATCAGTGATGCAGTTTACAGGTAGTTTAAATTTTGGGGCCCCTGAAAGTTAAAACTTTTCTTTTGACATATGCAAGACATCACCACCCCCTGTAGAAGCCGTTATTAGATGTACAAATCTTAAATATTTTTTTGTTGCAGAATACTATGAAGATCTATTTTCAATAAAGCCTAGAGAAAAAGGGCCCCTGTGTTTCTATCACAACAATTTATTGAACATAAAAACCTGGCTACCTGGTGGGACCCCGGCGCTAGATTTACTTTCAAAACATGGAGCGTTTTGAAACCTGGGGGCAAGACGGGGGCCCCAGTTTAAAACAAGGGTTTCTCAGGAATGGAAGCACGGGTTTAAGACTTTCAAAAAACTTCTTGGGACCCTTCCAAAAGAAAATCTAGATAAACTAACCCTCCATAAATTTTGTGCCCACCTAAGATTACGGGGCTATTTCTGAGTGAAATTTACCTACAAAGGGTTTCTATCAAAACCCCAAATCCATATTTTTAAGCCTCCCAAATGAAATCTTTGCACGCTATCGCCTTGCAACCCCCGGGCCAGCAATTGAATCCAAAAGGGGAATACTTTAAAGCACTAAAAATTTTAGGAAAGGACTGCCCCTTTCCCAAAAGCAGTGACGTTTCTCCGTTTTGTGAAATCCTCAGGGATGTTTTTTATCAGGGGCCTGCAATAAACCCCAATTAAAAAGGGCAGGGGTTTTTTGGGAGAAAAAAACTTCGACTTAGCCGCTGCCTTTGACCAGGCAAGACCCTCTAGATTCAGCCCAGAAAAATTCTGAAGTATACAGTACCACTCCCTTCTCAAAAAAGGGTGGTTTTTTCGGGCAATTCCTCCCAAGACTCTTGCAATGAAGTTACTGGGGGCCCCTCCCCCAGTGAAAGCACCGCGGGGTACGGTGTGTTTCTTTTTTGGGGGTTTTTTCAAGACATCCACGTCCAAAGTGTCCTCTCGGAAGCAATGTGCCAAAAAATGCCACAAGAAAGGTCATTTTGCAAAAATTGCGTGCAAGGCATAAACTAACCCAGTCCCTTTCCCACACTTTCCCAATAAACAGGCACCCTAGAAACATAAACCTTCTGGGGCCCTACCCCAAAATTAAACTGTAAAAGGGCATTTTGGTAAAAGTATTCATAAAAGGAACAGAAGTAGATGGTCTTTTTGGATAGGGAAAGCTCAGGGGTTTTTTTTATAAACCCTTTGACTTATTTTTAAACCCGGCCCCCCCCTTTGGGACTCAACACACTTATCGGGTCCGTTTCCATGGCATAAACATCTCTCTTATTTAACCTTGGGGTTTTGAAAAGGAAAAATCTCAAGTTAATGGAAAGGATTATCAAGATGTACTTTTACTTTTCTGCAAAACCCTGTGCACTAAATTTACCCCTTGGGTCGGGGGACTTTCAAAAGCTGCAGGGTATGCCCCTTTAACATATGGGTGAACTCCCTCCTTTTGTTGCCCTGTGGACTTACATTTTAAAGGGGTTAGCCCCCCCAAAGCTTTTTGAAAAATTTTTACCGGGGGATTGCCATCCTATAAAACTAAGTCACGCCCTATTCTTTAGGATGGGATGTTCATTGAAAAAGAAACCCCGAGGCGGGCTGAAGGAGGGTATTATAAAAACCGAGTGTTTCCCCTTGGCGGAAACATTTTGTTGTTTTTTAAAAAATGGTTTTTTGGAAAAGGGAGATTTGGCTATCGTTTACTTTTGAGACAACCAACAAATTTACACTTTTTTTGATGGGACCCTCAAACCCAAAATTGACGATACAGTAAACAAAATTGCTCAGTACTAGGGTTTTTAGCACAATTGATCTACAAGTGCCTTTTTTATCAAGTCCCATAAGGAATGAAGAAAACCATACACACGTTTTTTAGGCTAGTGATGGCCTGTACAGTTTTAAAAGAGTCCCCCTTTTTGGGCCACCAATGGGGTAGCCTGCTCCAAAGAATTATGGGTTCACTCATTCAGGGGAAAAGCAACCATGGGAACCTTTTTGCGTATTTAGATAAAGTTTTCCCCTTTTGGCAAGACCCAAGGAACATGAAACAAACCTTTATAAGTTTTTTTGGAAACCCCCCAAGAAGAAAAATATCAGTTTCAATGAGGAAAATTTCACTTTTTTTAACAAAAAGGGTTAAAACCCTCCTTGGTTTTGTAGGGAAGGAGTTCAATATTTCCCCAAACCCGGGAAAGAAATACGACCTCACGGGAACTTCCAATCCTCAAGAAAAAAAAGTCACTCCCGAAGAACTCTTGGGCCCTTTGGGTTTTTAAATCACATTTGGGTTTTACAACTATTTAAATAAAGTCCCCCCCAATTTATGGGTAAAACCCCATTTCCTGTGACAAAAAGGGAAACAGAAGCCCCTTTTTCCAAAACTCCCCCAAACAGGGCTTGAAAACCTTTAGTAGTTCAAGCCATTGATAGTCCCTACCATTCGAAGTGGAAACGGGAAAGCATCTGACATTTCCATTTTCTGCAGTCTTACTCAGGAAGGGCGACCCGTAGCCTTCTTTTTTGAGAACTTTTTTAAAGGGTTTAAGAAATGTTTGCCCCTGTAAAAAGGAAGCCCAGGCCTCATAGAAGCAGTTCGCCACTGGAGGGATTATTTAACTGGGAGACATTTCACCATAAGGACGACCCAAAAGGTCCGGGGTTTTTTTTTCGACAAGAAGCACAAAAGTTTGGGAAAAAAAAATGACAAGATATTACGCTGGAGGATGGAACTATTTGTGTTTTGAAATTTTTAATTTTGTACCGACCGGGCAAGAGAAAACTCACCGATGCTTCCTCAGGGCCCCCGTGGAGCAGCATTTCATGATTTGAATCACTCTCAGCTCTCCCAAGGCTTTTTGTCACCCAGGGTTACAAGCCTGTACCAATTTTTTCAAATCAAAGAACATGCCCTAAACCAAATGGGAAAATGTTGGGGACAATGATCAAGCCTGCAGATTTTGTCAGAGTGCAAGCCAAACTTTCATCCCAGAGAAGACTCAACCATAAAAAACCAAACCCCCCTTCGAAAGATTGAATAATATTTCAAAAGGGCCTCTACCAAGCACAAAAACAGGGAAAAGGTTTTTTCCTTAACATAGTAGATTTAATATTTTAAGGTTTTCCCTTTATTTTCCCCCGGCAAATATGGCCGCTTCAACTTTATTAGTTTCCCTTTTACAGTTTTTACTCTATTTTTGGGGATGGGCCCGCTTTTTCCCTTCAGACAGGGGACCTCTTCATGATTTAAAGAACTTCAGGAGTTTTTTTGGGTAGCAAAGGTATTTTCCTCAGCAGAACAACAACAAAAACCCTTCCCCAAAGGCCCAAAGGCAAAATGGGGTCGGTTCAATGGAAATAATGGAAGGCAGTTACAATGACATTGAAGTCGCCAAACCCAACCCATTTTAACACTGGGAAACTGTCCCCCCCTGATGGGTTTCACTCTTTAGATCCAAATGCTGTGCACAGCTACCCAAACACCCCCCCATGAAAGACTCCCCCCAAATATTTACTCGTTCCCCCTACGGGGGGCCTCCGGCCCCTTGGTTTTTGTCCTCCTGGGCCCGTTTTCCTGAAGAGTCCAACCCCCTGGGGGGGGGGGGGGGGGGGGGGGGGGGGGGGGGGGGGGGGGGGGGGGGGGGGGGGGGGGGGGGGGGGGGGGGGGGGGGGGGGGGGGGGGTTTTGGGGGGGGGGGGGGGGGGGGGGGGGGGGGGTTGGGGGGGGGGGTTTTTGGAAAACAAGGGGGAAAAACCTTTTTAAAGGGGGGCCCTTAACAACCCCAACCCCCTTTTTTTTGGTGAAGGGCCCCAAACAGGGGTTTGAAATTTCCCCATTAATCCCCAATTTAAATTGAATTCCAAAATTTCAAATTGAGTTTTTAAATTGGCCCTTGTTTTCTTTTTCCCGGGAAAGCCCCGAAAAACCCCCCAAAAGGGAAAAAAAAGGATTCTTAAGTTTTCAAACTTGGGAAAAAATTTAATGGTTAAAAAGGGCCAAAAGGGAAAGGCCGGGGTTTTTTCCCCACAACCCTTTTAAAACTTTTCTTATTTTTAAAGGGGGTTTAAAAAATAAATGGTTTCAAAAGGAAAACCCCACCTTTTTTTGGCCCTTAAATAAAAACCTTTTTTTATGCCCCCCCAAATTTGGTATTTAACCTATTTTTTATCCATTTTTTGGGCAATTTTTTTTTTGATTTTAAAAATTTCCCTTTTTTATAAACCTTTTTCTTTACAAGCCCGTATAATTTAGAAAAAAGTTAAAATGCTAGCCCCTTTTTTTGGTTCAAAGATTTTAAGTTTTTCTAAAGCCCTGAATTTAAGGGCCCGGGTGTTTCCCATTACCACATGTCCCCTTTAAGCTTTTAAAAATTTTTTAAGCCCCCTTCTTAAATTTTTAAAAAATAAAAAGGGTTATTGTTTTCCCTAAATTCAAAAAGGGGGGGCCCCCGGGCCCTGTTTTCTGATATTTTAAAAGGGGAGATTGTAGTGATACTGGTCCTGTGGGGAGCAGCAGCAGGATATACTGCACCACCTCTCGTGGCCCTTAACAACAACAACAGTTTGGTGTGTGTCATGGGCCCCAACACATGGTGTGTGATTCTCTCCTACTATATCCATTTATCAGTGATGCAGATTACATGGTGAGTTTAAATATGTGGCCTGTAGTTATAACTTTTCTCTTGACATATGCAAGACATCACCATCCTGTAGAAGCCGTTATTAGATGTACTAGTCATTATATTTTGTTGTTGCAGAAGTACTATGAAGATTCTATGTTCAATAAAGCCTAGAGATAAGGCCTGTGTTTCTATCACAACACATAGTCCCTTTTAGCTTTTCTTATCCCCTTTTTAATGTCCCTCTTAAGTCATATACTGATTCATAAGATGACCCTCACTTCTTTTGATACGCCTATAAATTCCTTTCTTATGCCCTAGTTGATATTTGAGCCTATTATTCATCCATTTTGGGTCATTTCTATTTGATCTAATTTCTTTATATGGGATAAACGCTCTCTGAGCAGCATGTATAGTGTTCAGAAAACTGTCATATTGATAGCTCTCTTCGTTACCCCAGTCAACAGATGATAAGTGTTCTCTAAGCCCATCGTAATCTGCTAAGCGAAAATCTGGGACTGTTACTGAGTTATCGCTACTATCGTACTTCCATTCAATGCTAAATGTAATTGATTTGTGGTCGCTAGCACCCAGTTCCTCTGAAATTTCTAAATTATTAACAAGGATTCATGTTTGCCATAACTAAGTCAAGCAGGTTATTTCCCCTCGTAGGTTCTGTCACAAAACTGCTTCGAAAAACAATCCTGAAATACTTCTAAGAAGTCGTATGATTCTAAATTCCCAGTCAAGAATTCCAATCAACATGACTAAAGTTAAAGTCTCCTAGAATTACTACATTATCGTGCCTTGTGGCCTTAACAATTTCCTCCCATAGTAGTTTCCCTTGGTCCCTATCTAAGTTTGGGGGACGGTATATCACTCCTAAAATCAGTTTTTCATGCCCCTCTGAAAATTCTATCCAAACAGACTCTGTATGTGTTACTTCAGACTTATACCCGTTTTTATGCAACAGTTCAAGCGATCTCGGACATACAATGCCACCCCACCCCCCTTCCCAATACTTCTATCTTCTTGGAACAATTTAAAACCCTGAATATGACATTCCCAGGCATGTCCCGACTTTTTGATTAAAACCACGTCTCAGTTAAGGCAATACATCAATGTTACCTGCACTAGCAACTAATCTCAACTCGTCCATCTTATTCCTAGCACTACGGCAATTAGCATAATAAACAATTGAAAGACTCTCCTTTCTCTTTACCCTTCCTGCTCATTTCTATTTTTTCTACTAAACCTATTACTGTCCTTATCACCCAAGGTCCCTGGCTTTTCAATATCTACCTCGTTCTTATTATTACTAGTTCCCCTAGAACTCGTAATATTACTACACTGGGACTTCACTGTTTCCCTGCCAAAACCCATACCACTAACTATTCCAGTTTAAGTCCTAACTGCTCCCTCCACTGCAGTTGCCAGTGCTCCCACCCCACACCTAGATAAGTGAACCCCATCCCTGGCATACATGTCATTTCTGCCATAGAAGAGGTCCCAGTTGTCAATGAATGTTGCCGCATTTTCCTTACAGTATTTGTCCAGCCAGCAATTGACACCAATTGCCCTGGACAACCATTCATTTCCAACTCCCCTCCTTGGCACAAATACCACATATGAGAGGGTTCCCACCCTTACTCCTAATTATTTCTATTGCTGACCTATACCTGCTAATCAGGTCTTCACTCCTACGTCTGCCAACATCGTTGCTGGCACTGAGACAGATAATAGGATTGCTCCCATTACCTCTCATGATGTCATCCAGACGGCTAACAATATCCTCCATCCCAGCCCCAGGAAAGCAAAACTCTCTGTCTCCTACTCCTGTCCTTCAAGCAGAACGCCCTATCCATATACCTAACTTGGCTATCCCCAACAACAACAATATTCGTATCTAACTGGGGTCGTTCGTCGTGACGTTCCCAGTAGTCAACTCACATTCGTCGGGTAGCACTGAGAATGTATTAGATGATGAGGCAGTAGGCCTACCAGATACTTCATGTCTGAATACTGACCCATGCCTGATTTCAGACAATATGGTTGAGCGAGTCACTCTGGGAGTACATCAACAGAGCACGATCACGTCTGCTATCCAGGCCACCAGGCCCGGTGGCCTGGTGGCTAAAGTTCCCGCTTCACACACGGAGGGCCCGGGTTCGATTCCCGGCGGGTGGAAACGTTTCGACACGTTTCCTTACACCTGTTGTCCTGTTCACCTAGCAGCAAATAGGTACCTGGGTGTTAGTTGACTGGTGTGGGTAGCATCCTGGGGGACAAGATTAAGGACCCCAATGGAAATAAGTTAGACAGTCCTCGATGACGCACTGACTTTCTTGGGTTATCCTGGGTGGCTAACCCTCCGGGGTTAAAAAATCCAACAAAATCTTATCTTATCTTAACACTAGTAATGCGCTGTGTTGACACCACCTGTTTGGCTGAGTCAGCTGTCAATCAGCCACCTGGCTCAGCTGACCGGGACTTCATACCTCCAGATGAAGCTAGTCTTGCTGGAGTGGTACACAACATGCAGCTGCGCATAACAGTACTGGAGAAGCAACAATGGTGTTTGAAACAACAACTGAGCACCACGAGGAAAAACTTACAGAGGTTGCAAATGAGTACATCAACCCACAGATTGCAGCCATTATGAAATGAGTGTGGTGATGATAAACAAACTGATGATTGCAGTGGTGTTAATAATTACAAAAATGATGAATCTGATGTGGTGTTTACAATCACAGTGAAGATGATAAGGGCCAGTGAAGGCCATCATGATAGTCAACCTGAATGAGTGTAATGTATTGATAGATACTGAGTGTGGAGATGACCCGTTGTTGATAATGGTGTATGTATCACTGGTCATAATGATGAGGGAAGTGATACATGTGATGATAGTGATGAGTGTAATAAAAGTGGAGAGGTGAGTGCTAGGGATAGTGTCACCTTCAATACATTCACAGACAAAGAGCGCAGTGACCTCTGTGTACAAAGACTCCCAAGAGGTCTCACTAATGGAAGTGCACTTAGGAGACTCATGGATAAGGATAATACTGATGATATTGATTATGTCTGTTTGTTATTTAGTAAGTTTTTTCATTTTGCTGAGAAATGGAATTCTATCCCTGGACTTTTATAATGGAACCAAACTCGTATAAACTATCCATTTTAAGTTGGAATATTGCATCACTTAGAAGAAGATTGTCTAACCTGCATCATAAAGTGACCACTGAATCCATTGATATTGTGTGTCTACAAGAGTGCAGAGTCCCTGAAAAATCCCAACCCCCTAAATATCCATCATTTGTTGCATATAACCTCAAATCTACTAATTCTTGTGTTCTATATATTAAAAAATCACTTCCCCATCAACTTCTTGCACATAAGAAAACAGAGGGGCTACAGTATCACGGTGTTAGGATTTATATTGGGAACTCTGCTCTCAACATATTTAACATATTTAACATCTACAGGACCTTAAACTCCAATATCAACCTTGACCTAAAATGCTTTCTTGATAGTTGTGACAGAACCCACAGGCATAACACCAGACACAAACATCTCTACGACATTCCCCGTGTCCGACTAAACCTTTACAAAAATTCAATGTATGTCAAAGGCCCTAAAATCTGGAACACCCTACCTGAGAACTCTAGAACTGCAGGACACATTCATCACCTTCAAAACTATCATTAGAAACATTTATCTCCCTGATACACCGTCAAATAACTACACGAATACCACTGGTGGTTCACACTTACACTCACTCCCCATTTGACCATAAACAGAATATTAACTCTCAAATCTTAAAATAATGAAAAAACAAATTTCCTGTGAACTCCAATACTGAAACAATGTACTGTGCCAAAACAAAAAGCATTACATTGCTAACTCACAACTAGTATTAGTCACTAGCCATAATACCAACTTACCTCATTATTTTCAATATTTAAAATTAAGATTTAAACTTAAGTCTTGCCCGAAATGCCTAGCCATGCTAGGTGTTCTAATGGTACACTCTGTATCCTTATTTGCTACATGTAAACCACACAAAACCAAATTCTGTAAATCATCATTGCTAATCCTATATAGAGAGTAAACTTTGAATTGTGTTGAATTGATCAGAGAAAGAAGTTGATATTCCTTGGGGTGAAATTTGAGTCCAAACTAACGATGAAGACCCATGTTGTAAATCTTGAAACAAGGCAGCCAGGAAGCTTACAGCACTTCGCCATATCTCGCATTGCTTGACAGTAGGGGTTGCAAGATTCTGTATGAGGCACAAGTACACTCACACCATGAGTATGCTCCACTTTCTTGGTTTGCCTGCCCCCCCCCCTCATCTGCGACTGCTTGACAGAGTAGAGAACAGAGCAAGATGTCTCATCCTCTTGCCTGGACCCATTCCTTGGATAGATCTGTCATTCAGCAGGAGCCTTCAACATGGGAAGGATGTGGGGTGGCCTTTACTGTTATGTACAGGCCAATAATAATTCTCAAAGTACCACACTTGGATCCACTTTGAGGACAGCATGAAACAAGCTTTTATGCCAGAAAATGGGCAAAAAGCAGCAACTTCACTCTGGCTGTACTCTTCTCCAGAACATCACTCCATCTGAGATCATATATACCCAGGATGACTCGAGTATGGTACACATTCTACAGCTAATGATGTCAACGAGATAAAGTCAGTTGATCAAATGAAAATGCTGGCCCACAGATGGCTCCAACTTCATCCTATTCCCTACTTGTATGTCTCATAACATTAAAAATACTTTCAAATGAGCTGATGTAGGTAACAGCTCTTAGCTTGTTAATAAAGTTAGGAATCCTTAACTGTAATAGCTGTCAAAAAAGCTAAGGGATCCTTAACCTTGTCAACCCTGTGTAAAGGAGAGAGAGAGAGAGAGAGAGAGGAGGAGAGAGAGAGGAGAGAGAGAGAGAGAGAGAGAGAGAGAAGAGAGAGAGAGAGAGAGAGAGAGAGAGAGAAAAGAGAGAGAGAGAGAGCGAGAGAGGAGAGAGAGAGAGAGAGAGAGAGAGAGAGAGAGAAAGAGAGGAGAGAGAGAGAGAGAGAGAGTTTAAACAACTGAAGGGGCTCTGCTATCTCGATTTCTCGGAGTAAAAAAATATATGGAAAAAATTACGAAAATTAAGTTATTCTTAACAAAAAATAGTTGAACTTTCTGGCAGATTCTGGTATAATATCATCATTATTCGTGATTCTGCATGGAATTATAACAAGCATGGTGGACAGTGCCTGGCCCAGCATGGTGACAGTGCTGGCCAGCATGGGTGGGACAGAACCACCCCCCACCCCACCCCATGCCTGGCCCAGCATGGTGACAGTGCCTGGCCAGCATGTGACAGTGCGGTCCCAGCATGGGACAGTGCCTGGCCTCCTCAGATGTGACAGTGCTGGCCCAGCATGGTGACAGTGCCTGGCCCAGCATGGCGCGCGGGGGGAGGCCCCCCCCGGGGAACAACAACACATGCAGAGCCTGGCCCAGCATGGTGGGACAGTGCCTGGCCCAGCATGGTGACAGTGCCTGGCCCAGCATGGGACGTGCCTGGCCCAGCATGGTGAACAGTGCCTGGCCCAGCATGGTGGACAGTGCCGGCCCAGCATGGTGGACAGTGCCTGGCCCAGCTTGGTGACAGTGCCTGGCCCAGCATGGTGACAGTTGCTGGGCCCAGCATGGTGGAGTGCCGCCAGCATGTTGACCGTGCACTGGCCCAGCATTGCGTGGACAGTGCCGGACCAGCATGGTGACAGTGCCTGGCCCAGCCTGGTGACAATGCCTGGTCCCAGCATGGGTGGACAGTGCCTGGCCCATCATGGTGACAGTGCCTGGCCCAGCAGGTGGACAGTGCCTGGCCCAACATGTGACAGTGCATGGCCCAGCATGGTGACAGTGCCCCTGGCCCATCATGGTGACAGATGCCTGCCCAGCATGGTGACAGTGCCTGGCCCAGCATGGTGATCAGTGCCTGGCCAGCATGGAGTGGAAGTGCCTGGCCCAGCAGGTGACAGTGCCTGGCCCAGCATGGTGACAGTTGCCTGCCCAGCGTGGTGACTTGCATGGCCACCATGGTGACAGTGCTGGGCCCAGCTTTGGTGGCAGTGCCTTGCCCAGCATGATGTCACGTGCCTGGCCCAGCATGGTGACAGTGCCCTGGCCCAGCATGGTGACAGTTGCCTAGCCCAGCATGATGACAGTGCCCTTGCCCTGAATGGTGACAGTGCCTGGCCCAGCATGGTGACAGTGCCTGGCCCGGCATGGTGACAGTGCCTGGCCCAGCATGGTGGACAGTGCTGGCCTAGCATGGTGACAGTGCCTGGCCTAGCATGGTGGACAGTGCCTGGCCCTAGCATGGTGACAGTGCCTGTCCAGCATGGTAGACAAGTGCCTGGGCCCAGCATGGTGTGCGTGCCTTTGCACAGCATGGTGACAGTGCCTGGCCCAGAATGGGGCTGGGACAGTTCCTGGCCAGGCATGGTGACAGGTGCCTGGCCCAGCATGGTGACAGTTCCTCGCCCAACGCATGAGTGCACAGAAAATCCCCCCAAAAAAAAACATAAAAATTTCCTGGCCCAGCATGGTGACAGTGCCTGGCCCAGCATGAGTGACAGTGCCTGGCCCAGCATGGTGACAGTGCCTGTTCCCGCATGGTGACAGTGCCTGGCCTAGCATGGTGACAGTGCTCGCCCAGCATGGTGACAGGCCGGCCCAGCATGTTGACAGTGCCTGGCCCAGCATGGTGACAGTGCCTGGCCAGCATTGTGGACAGTGCCTGCTCCCAGCATGTGACAGTGCCTGCCCTAGCATGGTGACAGTGCCTCCCGCCAGCATGAAGCTGACCCCAGCAGTTTTTTTTTTTCTTATATCTTTATGTCTAATATAAATAAAAATTCACCATTTGAGATCATGGTGGAGTGGGCGGAGCTAATTTTTGTTAGTCTGGGAACCCAATCAGGAACCTCCCCTGGGAATAAGTGGCGGAGGCTATATGGTCCAGGAACCAATCAGAAACATCCCTAGGAATAGAGCGGAGATGGCTGACATCAACAGATCAACATAATATTCATATACCTCAAGCTAATGTCAACTCTAAGGCTTATTACCCTTTAAAAGGATAATATGACCTTAATACATATGCTAATAGCATATAAAACTAAAAAGTTCACTAGAAAAAAATAATATATAGCATAATATGACCGCCGCGAGAGGAAAAGAAAATTACGGAATTCTCCCACATACCCATTCTCTTGTCACTATGATGAGAGAAAACGGAGGTTATGAGGTTAACTGTCATAACATTCGTAGGTTACGGAAAAGTACCCAAAAACAGCGAATTTTTTCGGAATAATTCCCCTAATACCTGGGGTTGCCATGCGTTATCGGCCTACATCTCACGGAGGTTAGGTTATGTAGCTATTCCCGGCGGCGCAAATCCATCCTTATTTACAAATGAATTGAACCTGATTTTCCACAACAACATAACAGAAGACTGTTTTCAAGATGTCTGTTCTTTCTGAAGTCCTCCCAAATTATTTTCAGATTTTTGTAGGCAACAAAACCGATATACCCTCTTAAATGTCAAAAATATATAAACTTTATTTTTTTAGCATGAGGAAAAGGTTTATTATAGATTGGTATCAGATTTCGTTACTAAGTTGTTGGGGTAGTCAAGCGTTCGTCTCCTCTTGTGCTCTGGAGTTTTCTCGTGTTCTCACGGTCGCTCTTACGTGCTAGAACTTTATTTGTGTCATCAATCCTATACGATACATCCCTCTAGCGCCTGGAACCAATCTGGCGGAAAACATTATATACTGTGTAAAAAAGGAGAATTAGGTGTGCGCTACCTAGCAGAGTTTACTGCCAGAGGGGGATCATAGGCCTGGGTGCCGTGAAAAAATAATAATATTAGAACTTTTCATTGTCGGAAAAAAGAAAGTCTCCTGATAACATTTGTGTATTCACAGTGCATAGGTGTATACTACAGTGGCTCCCTTGTATATATAGATGATAAAAGGCTAAAGTGTCATTTGAAAACAGGTGGAACCCCCCCCCCCCCCCCCCCCCCCCCCCAAACAAAAAAAAAAAAAATTTTGTAAATGATGTGATAAGACTATAGAGGAGCTGCCAGAAGGTCGCCAGAAACTTACCACATAGGTCAGCTGTTTAAATAATCTTCCTGGCCTGTAGTGTACTGCATATAATCTAGTGATACCAGTGATTTGCAGAATACAGTGCTGTAGTAGCAAACTAACCAGTATAATAATTGGTACTTGTGGAGTGGAGTGACTTTCATTAAATTTCTCTTTCTTGAAATACCAGAACGTATACAGTGAATTTCATATAACCTGGTAGTACCAGCAGTCGCAATATACAAAACGAGAAGCAATTATTACTACAGAAAAATAGCATCCTTCCTCCAAAATTTCCACCAGTCAAGCTATAGTGATAATATAGCAATTTATTGTGGTGTAGACAAAAAAATTAAATACTAGAAAAGTAGATACAGCGATTGATAACAGGGTTGGGGTCTCGACCGTTTCGTCATGTAGGAGCTGCCAGTTAATCACCGGTTCTTCAACACTAAGTTATACTTATGATATCAATCAAATCACATATTTACTCGGGGTATGATAATTTCCAGTAGATCTTCATGTGTTAGCCCAAATCACGTCCAGTATGTTTTATAAGTGATCCACTGATCAGATCAGACTGGCTACGAACCCTCGACTGCGTCCGAACCCTCAACTGGTCGAACCTCGACTGGTCAGAACCCTTGACCGGGTTTCAAAACTGATTCGCTGGACATAAAAGCAGACTGAAATGGATGGGGTTGTAGGCGCCCTTATCAAAAAAACAATAAATATAAAATCAGGAACGTACACGGCAAGCTGTCCAATTTACAAGAACAGTTAAAATAGAAATATCCAAATAGCAAGAGCTTCATTTAAGGAAGTTTTTAATAGGAGTATTCAAGAGGTTGCTTGTAGAAATTACAGTAAATCAACCATTCAATCATTATGAAGCTTGTGTAGTCTGCAATCAATCAAACAAACGGGTTTCCACATGGATAAACTGTCATTTTTGTAGAAATTGGTGTCAGCCCTTGTTTACCTGGGAGAGTTCCGGGGGTCAACGCCCCCGGCGGCCCGGTCTGCTGACCAGGCCTCCTGGGTGGATAGAGCCTGATCAACCAGGGCTGTTGCTGCTGGATGCAGCAAACAAACGTACGAGCACCAGCCCGGCTGATCAGGAATGACTTTATGTGCTTCTCCAGTGCACTGCTTGAGATTGCCAGGGGATGTTGGTTAATCCCCCTTATGTGTGCTGGGAGGCAAGTTGAACAGTCTCGGCACCTGAACTTTTGTATGGTCTCTTAAATTGCTAGTGACACCCCCTGCTTTTCATTGGGGGAAGGTGCATCGTCTTCCAAGTCTTTTGCTTAGTAGTTGAGTGATTTTCGTGTGCAAGTTCGGCTATAGTCCTCTAGGATTTTCCAGGTGTATATAATCATGCATCTTCCTCCTGCATTCAGGATTACAGGTTTAGGAATCTCCAAGCACTCCCAGTAATTAGGTGTTTATCTCGTTATGCGCGCCGTGAAAGTTCTCTGTACATTTTATAGGTCGGCAATTTTTCACCTGCCTTGAAAGGTGCTGTTAGTGTGACAGCAATATTTCCAGCCTATATAGAACAAGTGATCTGAAGAGTGTCATCATGGGCTTGGCCTCCCTAGTTTTGGAGGTTCTCATTATCCATCCTGTCACTTTTTCTAGCAGAGCGATTGATACAATGTTATGGTCCTTCAAGGTGAGATCCTCCGACATAATTACACCCAGGTCTTTGACGTTGGTGTTTCGCTTTATTTTGTGGCCAGAATTTGTTTTTACTCTGATGAAGATTTAATTTCCTATGTTTACCATATCTGAGTAATTGAATTTCTTCATCGTTGAACTTCATATTGATTTTCTGAGGCCACTGAAAGATTTTGGTTGTTGTCCGCCTGGAGCCTTGCAGTGTCTTGCAATGTGAAGACACTGTCATGCAAGATTCGGGTGTCATCTGCACAAGGAAGACCACGTGCTGTGGTGACATCTTGTCTATGTCGGATATGAGGATGTAGGAAAACTAGATGGAGCGAGTACTGTGCCTGTGGAACAGAGCTTTTTCACCGTAGCAGCCTCGAACTTTACTCTGTTGACGACTACTCTCTGTGTTTCCTCTTAGTGAGAAATTATAGATCATCGACCGACTTTTCTGTTATTTCCTTTAGCCACGCATTTTGTGCGACTATTAACGCCATGGTCACATTTGTCGAAGCTTTTTTCAAAGTTGTATATATTACATCTGAATTATTTTGTCTTCTCGTGCATTTTGGACCTTGTCGGAGTGATCAATTGTTGAGACAGGACAGGAGCGATTGTTCTAAACCCTGTTGCCCTGGGTTGTGTAAACTGATGGGTTTCTAGATGGGTGGTGATCTTGCTTCTTAGGACCCTTTCAAAGATTTTTATGATATGGGATGTTAGTGCATTGGTTGTAGTTCTTGCTGTTGGCTTTTACTGCCCCCTTTGTGGAGTGGTGCTATTGTCTGTTGTTTTTAGTAACTGTGGGACGGACCCCGTGTCCATGCTCCCTCTCCATGGATGGGAAAAGGACTCGTGATAGGGACTTCTTGCAGTTCTTGAACACAGAGTTCCTTGAGTCTGGGCCTGGGGGCAGAGTGCACGGGCATGTCATTTATAGCCTGTTCGAAGTCATTTGGGTCAGGATAAACAATTGGTTGTATTGCTTTTATTCTCGTTAATTCAAATTTTGGGGGCTCTCTCATAAAAAATTCATTTGAGCTTCGACTCTCAGTCTGGTTAGAGGCTTGCTAAAAAACTGAGTCATATTGGGACTTGAGTTAAGCTCACTCTTTCCTTGCCTGTCATTCTGTGTAGGACCAATCTTGTTTAAGTTGGGGCCCAATACTGGACGTCGTTCTCGATTTTGATTTGGGCATAGGAGAAGAATACTTCTGGGTTTTTTCGTTTAATTATGGCTTTTAGTTCTTCCCGCGATTCCTGACTCCTAAAGGATTCTAAAGTTCGCTGCTTGGCTATTTCTCTGACCAGTGTCTATCTACCCATTTCAGATATATTGACCTCTTTTAGCCGCACTGTATTCTTTTCCGTCGCTGTAAAGGGAGCGCCTGTCTCTTTCGATTATACTATCTACTCCCCTTTTTTTCTTAGAGGAATAAGCCTTTGCATAGCGAGTGCCACGAGTTAAACTGTTCAGGCTAAGTTTGGGTCTGTGTTGCTTAGTATATCTTCCCAGGCTTATATCGGTTGGACTTGGTTTACTTGGGTCCCACTTTATGTTTTTGGTATTGAAGTTGAATTTGGTGAATGCTCCTCGTGACTAGTCACATTATGTCGGTCTGGGGCTCATGCTAATGTCTACCTTCAATTATGTTTTGATCATGAATATATTGTTTTTGATTATGGTGAATTTCTTACTCAGATCATCACAAATTAGTGAAGATGAGGTCTAGTGTATTCTCAGTCTAGTAGGCTTATTATTTGCTGGTTTAAATTGAATTTTGTGCAGGATTTAAAAAGCTCGTGCGAGTGTGAATTTTCAGTCAGAGCTGCTCCTGGTGTTATTCTGCTAACAATATATTTGCTATATTCCATTCCATTTTAGGTGCCTTAAGTTGAAATCCCCCAGGAGCAAGATGTTTGGTGCAGGAGCTGGAAGATTTTCCAGGACAGTGGTCATTTTTTTAACAGCTTGTTCCTGGAATTGCTGGGTTGTTGCAAACGGGGCTTGTAAGACTACCACAATGACTAGGTTTTGGTTCTCGACCTTTACTGCTAAAACTTCCAATACATCATTTGAGGCATTAAGCAGTTCTGTGCAAACAGTGGACTCTGCAATGTATAGGCCCAACCTTCCCATTTTGCTGTTCACTCTGTCACAATCGGATATTGGTTGTAACTTGGGATCCATATTTCGTTGTCAGTGATCCTTTAATTGGGTCTCAGTGAAAGCGCGAAACATTGCTGTGCCTCTGCAAGCAGGTCCACAAACCCAAACCCCACCAAGGATGGAGGTATTTTGTTGTTTGTTGCTGGCTTTAGCCCCTGTATATTTGCAAAGAAGAATGTTTATCGGACTGGTGGTATTGTTTTTACTGGGGGGGGGATTTTTTTTCCGG
>NW_026483650.1:0-14875 GCF_026875155.1 Cherax quadricarinatus | reverse complement strand
ATTGCAAATACTTGGAAAAATTCAAAGACGTCATTAATGAGGACTCTTATTGAGAAAATCTTGTCACTAAAAGCTTTGTGTCGGTTATCAATATTAATGAATACAAACTGACATTTGTGATGAATGGTTTGAAAAAACCGACAAGTTGAAGACTGAGACACTTATGCAGCATATGGGAATCTTTATTCAGGAAACGTTTCGCCACACAGTGGCTTCTTCAGTCCAATACAAAGAGGAAGGCGTAAGGAGAGGAGGAGAATGAGGTAATCAGTCCCTCAACCTGGAGTCGATGTGTTCAGTCCATCAATCTTGTAGAATGTACAGCATAGGGCCGTAGACGTGGCTTATATACTGTAGTGAGGTGACTTGAAGCAGGCGGAGGCGGGATCATAGTGGTACCATCCACTAGTCGAAGTAGGTCTTTGTCCAAAGGTTGAACAAGCGTTGAAGAATTCTTTGTAAGAAGATCCCATGATGCTGCAGTGTCTGACAGTAGTGATGAATGGTTTGAAAAACCGACAAGTTGAAGACTGAGACACTTATGCAAGATTCCCATATGCTGCATAAGTGTCTCAGCCTGATGAAGTAGCGGAATCTACAGAAACGCGTCGCTGACCAGAGGACCTTCTACAACGTCTTCAGCCCTCCTACAGTGGATGTAGAGAGGCCTTCCCACCATGTTCTCCTGTCTTGGTATAGTTATTTCTTGTTGGATTTTGTTGTACACTTTTTTGCTCTCTCCCTACAGCTTGCACCGTGTACCCAAGGTACTTCTAGCAATTCTGATAAAAAAGTTTGAAAATCCATGAATTTTAGGTAAAATATCAGGTTTGTCTGAAAAGTGTTGTAAATGCTAAAAATCGTCGAAATATGCAGTAAAACATCATTTTACCCTATTTTTCGATTTTTTCAATGCTTCAGCTATTTCATATATTTCAAGCATTTCATACATTTCATATATTTTTTAAAAATACCAAAAGCATTGAAAAAATCGAAAAATATGGTAAAATGATGTTTTACTGCATATTTCGACGATTTGGAGGATTTTGAGCACTTTTCACACAAACCTTTCTTTTTAGCTAAAATACATGGATTTTCACACTTGAAATATATATTGACTCAATACTACACTAAAATGTCATATTTAAGTTACTTTCAGCATAAAATTCAATTCCATCAGCAATTCTGATAAAAAAGTTTGAAAATCCATGAATTTTAGCTAAAATATCAGGTTTGTCTGAAAAGTGTTCTAAATGCTAAAAATCGTCGAAATATGCAGTAAAACATCATTTTACCATATTTTTCGATTTTTTCAATGCTTCAGTTATTTCATATATTTCAAGCATTTCATATATTTCATATATTTTTTAAAAATACCAAAAGCATTGAAAAAATCGAAAAATATGGAAAAATGATGTTTTACTGCATATTTCGACGATTTTTAGCATTTAGAACACTTTTCAGACAAACCTGATATTTTAGCTAAAATTCATGGATTTTCAAATTTTTTTATCAGAATTGCTGATGGAATTGAATTTTATGCTGAAAGTAACTTAAATATGATATTTTAGTGTAGTATTGAGTCAATATATATTTCAAGTGTGAAAATCCATGTATTTTAGCTAAAAAGAAAGGTTTGTGTGAAAAGTGCTCAAAATCCTCCAAATCGTCGAAATATGCAGTAAAACCATATTTTTCGATTTTTTCAATGCTTTTGGTATTTTTAAAATATATATGAAATACATGAAATGCTTGATATATATGAAATAGCTGAAGCATTGAAAAAATCGAAAAATATGGTAAAATGATGTTTTGCCGCATATTTCGGCGATTTCGAGCATTTAGAGCACTTCTAGCAATTCTGATAAAGAAGTTTGAAAATCCATGAATTTTAGCTAATACTTATCATCACCTGACAGTTACTTCAAAAGGCACCTGACTTAACAGAAGAAAATAAAGACTAGCATTCGTTCCTTTAATGAACATAAGAACATAAGAAAGGAGGAACACTGCAGCAGGCCTGTTGGCCCATACTAGGCAGGTCCTTTACATACTTCTACTCTCCTTACCCATTTCTACTTTGTATTGGACTGATGAAGCCACTGTGTGGCGAAACGTTTCTTCAATAAAGATTCCCATGTGTTGCATAAGTGTCTCAATTCTTCAACTTGTCGGTTTTCAAAACCATTCATCACATCTGTCAGACACTGCAACATCATGGAATCTTGGTACAAAGACTTCAACGCTTGCCCAAACCTTTGGACGATGACCTACTTACATTAGTGGCAGGTCCCACTAAGATCCCGAGGTCCTTTACAATTCATCCCACTAACAAACATTTGACCTACCCAATTTTCAATGCTACCCAAGAAATAAGCTCTGATGTGCAAGTCCCACTCAAATCCAACCCACCCCACTCATGTTTTTACCAACCTAAATTTGAACCCCAAAAACCCTGCCTCATAACCCACTGGTAGACTTTTCCCCATCATCTACTCCCCTTTTCCAAAAGAACATAAAAAACATAAGAAAAGGGGATCACTGGCAGGCCTGTTGGGTATACTCGGCAGGTCTTTACAATCCTCCCACTAAAAAAGCATTTCCCAAAACCCAAATTTTCAATGCCCCTAAAAAATAAGGTCTGAAACTCTATCCATCTTTTGCAAGAGCCATAAAAACAAGGGGTGTTTTTTTGTCAAAGATGCCATTGTGTTGCATGTCTGGTATACAATACTGAAAAGGGTTGGTAGGTAAGACTCCAGGCAACGTTGGGCAACTTTTTCCAAAACGATCGCCTTCACAGTAGGCTTCTTAGTCGAATACAGAAAGTGGGCGGACAGTGGATTGAAGACGTGAAATTCAGTCCCCCCCTTGATTTGAGATTGGAGAAGTTCATTTCCTGTCAGGAAAAAATTTTTAAGTTGGAAAAAAAACATGGATGATTCATTATTTTATGAATATCTTGGGAGATGGGTTTATAGGAAAAAGGTACTAGGATCTACACTTAATCTGAAGCAAAAGAATAGAAAATCTTGTGAACATAAAAAAAAAGGAAACGCTGCGGCCTACTGGTTCATGTGAGAAGGCCCATGTCTCCCAAGGCCCTAACCCAAGAACCCAACGTGTCAGGTATTCTTTTTGAAAATTTAAATTTGTGCATTAGAGAAATTTTTTTTGCACTCCACAAGTGCTTTTTATACAAAGTGAGACAGGTCACAAAACTGGGCCCTTTTCCCCTGTGTAATTCCTGACAGGTGAGTTTGTGGAAAATCCTTCCAAAAATGTGCTACCCTGGGAAATTGGCAATCAGGGACAAAATTTTGTCAAGCACGATCATGAAAGGGTTTTACCAGGATGGGCAACTAAAGGGACACTTAACAAATTGTATAATAACCTGTCGCAACCAGTCACCCCCAGCCCACAGGCTTCCCTCGGGGAGGGGGTTTAGGTTTTGGTAAAAAAAGTGCCGAAGGCAACCCCTAGGGAAAGGGGGTCCTGGTTGCTCATCAGCTGTCGCAAGGGTAGGTTAGGTTGGTTCAGTGATCCCTTCCTTCCCTTGTGGACGAGAATTAAACACAAGCCAAACTCAGGTTGGGTTAGGTTGGTACGTGAACCTTCCTTCCTTGGGGAGAAACATTACACAAAAGAACACCTTAAAACTTGTGAGTAAATGTCTGTGGGCGAAACTTTACCTTGGGTTACACGGGGGCAAGCTTTTAGGGAGAGAGAAAAAAAGTGTAAAACAAAATCCAACAAGAAAAAAACTATCCCAAGAAGGAGAACATGGGGGGAAAGGCCTCTCTACATCCCCTGAGGAGGGCTGAAGACTTTTGTAGAAGGTCCTTGGTCGCGACGCGTTTCTGTAGATTCCGTAGGTTGGATAATTACATGGTGGGAGGGGTTGGATTTGAGTGGGACTTGAACATCAGAGCTTTTTTCTTGGGTAGCATTAAAAAAGGGGTTGGTCAATGTTTGTTGTGGGGTGTTGAAAAGGGGGGGGGACGCCTAGTATGGGCCAAAAAGGCTGCTGCAGTTTTCCTCCTTTTATGTTCTTATGAAAAACAAAAGGAAAAAAGGTGAACTAAGTCACACTTTTGAAATGAAACTTTAGTTGCAAATGTGTTCTTTTTCTTTTTTTGTCTGTTTCTTTCAAACATACATAAATGCTGTAGCTAGGTTTTTTAATGGGAAATTTTTGGAAAAAAAAGGGTTTCATTGTGGTTGTTTACGCTAAACCTTGGGTAGTTTAAAATTTAGGGTTTGGGTTAAAAAACATTGGGAGAGGCATTGGTTTGATCGTTTATTTAAACACGAGTAAATGAATTACCCAAATTTTTTTTGGAAGCATTGAAAATAATATTTGGGAAAAAATTTGTTAGTGAAATAGATTGTGAAAGTCTGCAATTCAAGATTGATTTTTTCTATTTAGATTGATGGACCCGTTTTGCACAGAGCGACCTGTACTTAGCACAGATTCGACCTTATTAGCTTTGAGATGAAAACCCGTTTTTCTGAGGTGACCTGTCTTTGCTTAGAGGTGACCTGCTCAGCGTGACCTGTACTTAGTCGACGTGACCTGTATTAGCTCAGTGATGATTACTTGCACATCAGGCTTTTTTCTTAGTAACATTGAAAATTGGGTTTGGGGAAAAGTTTTTTATTGGGATGAAATTTTAAAGGGGCCTGCCTTGTATGGCCAACAGGCCCCCTGCCTTTCTTCCTTTTATGTTCTTGTAGGGCCAACAGGCCTACTGCGTGTTCCACCTCAAGTTTTTCATGTTTCTTTTTGTGGGTTTTTCTATAGTATATTTTTTCTTTTTTTTTTTTCGTCTCTTTTTAAAGATCTTAGTGCTGTATATCATTGAAGCTAAAATTGTGTAGTTTTGAAAATTTGTTAGATAAATAGGTGTGAGTTGACCTGAAAAGCTTGCGATTTTAGGTCAGATTTGTGCTCCTTGTTTTAGGGATATGAGCTGTAACTGACTAAGTAGAGTCAATGGCATTGACAGAAGTGACTAGGTCTTTCCCTTGTGGGCCCCCTAGGCCCCCGCTACAATTTCTCTCTAAAAATGTTGATTTATTGGCAAAAATTGGAAAATTCAAAGAGTCATTTTTGGATCTTTATTTAGAAAATCTTGTCACTAAAAGTTTGTGTCGGTTATTTAATATTAAAGAAAAACAAATGACTTTTTTGATGAATGGTTTGAAAAACCCACAAAGTTGAAAATGAGACACTTATGCGATATGGGATCTTTATTCAGGAAAAATTTCGCCAACAGGGCTTCTTAGTCCAATCAAAAAGGAAAGGGGTAAGGGAGGAGGGAAGAATTTAAAACAGTCCCTAACCCTGGAGCGATGTGTTCAGTCCCTCAATCTTGTGAATGTTCAGCTAGGGCCCCTGCGTGGTTAATATGTAGTGAGGTGACTTGAGCAGGCGGAGGGGGCATTGGTACCATCCCTAGTCGAAAAATAGGTCTTTGTCCAAGGTTTTTAACAAGCGTTGAAGAATTCTTTGTAAAGATCCCCTGATGCTGCAGTGCTGACAGTAGTGATGAAGGTTTGAAAAACCCCCCATCTCTCTTTTCATTATTTTCCAACATATCCCCCTCACATTTTTAAATCAGTACTTAATTTCCTCCAGCCCCTCCCCAATCTGATGTCCACCCCCTTGTTGCCTGATTTTTTTAAAACTTCTACTTAATTTTTGTAAATTTTCTAGGTAATCTCCCGAAGACGTGTTATTAACAAAAAGCAGCTGTGACACCTCCCCCTTTACATTTAAGCCCACCCCCAAACACTCTAGCATTACTTTTATGATCCCCATGCATTTTAGATAATTGGCCCCTTTTTGCCGCTTGTTATTTTTTTTCCGTTTGTGTAAAGGGAGCGCTTTAAAAATTTTGTACAATTTCACCCCCCTCCCGAAAATATAACCCTCACCAACCCCGATTGCCATAACTTTTAACATTCGTGGTTTAATTAAAAAAGTCGGGCCATCCCTGAGGAATGTCACTTTCAGGGTTTTAAATTTTCCCAAGTAGATAGAAGTATGGGAAAGGGGGGGGTGGGGGGGAAATTGGTATTTTCCGGGGAACCCACTTAAAATGTTGCTTTAAAAAAGGGGTTATTAAGTCTGAGAACACAGCCCGATCTGTAAATTTTTATTGGGTGGGAGTGGATGATGAGCTAAAAAAAAAATTTGTTGAATTTTTCCATTGTTTTTACCTGGAGTTTACCAGGAGGGGGATTTTGGGGGTAAACCCCCCCCGGCGGGGGGTTTCTGTAAACCGGGCCCCCTGGGGGGATCAGACCCTGTTAAACCCCGGGTGTTGTGGGGCCCCACGCAAAAAAACGTACGGGGCCACAGCCCGGTGATGGAACGACTTTAGGTGTTGCCCGTGCCAGTTAAAGGGACTGCAGGGGTCTGTTGGAAACCCCCTTAGGTGCTGGGGGGAAAGGTTGAACAGCTCGGGCCCCTGAAACTTATTGTAGGGCCCTTTTAAAAGTGTAGTGACCCCTGTTTTCATTGGAGGGTTTGGGCATCTTTTTTTCCAAGTTTTTGCTTTCTTTTTTTATTTAGTGTTTTTTCGTGTGAAAAGTTCGGTACTAGTCCCTTGGATTTTCCGGGGTGTATATAATCATGTATCTTCCCCCCTGTTTCCCCGGGAAAACGGTTTTTGGAACCCTAAACCCGCCCCAAAAATTTGAGGGGTTTTATTCCGTTATGCGCGCCCGTAAAAGTTCTCTGTACTTTTTCTGGGGTGGGAAATTTCCCCTCCCTTTGGAAAAGGTGCTGTTAGGGCAGCAAAAATTTCCAGCCTAGATAAAACAAGTAAATGAAAAAGGTTTTCATCATGGGCTTGGCCTGCCTAGTTTTGAAGGTTTCATTATCCATCCTGTCATTTTTCTGCAGATGCGATTGATAAAAGTTATGCCCTTGAAGGTGAGATCCTCCGACATGATCACCCCCAGGTCTTTGACTTTGGGTGTTTCGCTCTATTTTGTGGCCAGAATTTGTTTTGTACTCTGATTGAAGATTTAATTTCCTCATGTTTCCCTTTCTGAGAAATTTGGAAATTTCATCGTTGAACTTCATATTGTCTTCTGCAGCCACTGAAAGATTTGGTTGATGTCCCTGGAGCTTTGCAGTGTCTGCAATGGAAGACACTGTCATGCAGATTCGGGTGTCATCTGCAAAGGAAGACAGGGTTTGCTGTGGCTGACTCCTTGTCTTTGTCAGATATGAGGATGAGGAACAAGATGGGAGCGAGTACTGTGCCTTGGGGAAACAGAGCTTTTCACCGTAGCTGCCTCGGACTTTACTCGGGTTGACGACTACTCTCGTGTTCTGTTAGTGAGGAAATCATAGATCCATCGACCGATTTTTTCCTGTTATTCCTTTAGCACGCATTTTGTGCACTATTACGCCATGGTCACACTTGTCGAAGGCTTTTGAAAAGTCTGTATATATTACATCTGCATTCTTTTTGTCTTCTAGTGCTTTAGGACCTTGTCGTAGTGATCCAATAGTTGAGACAGACAGGAGCGACCTGTTTAAAAAACCCATGTTGCCCTGGGTTGTGTAACTGATGGGTTTCTAGATGGGTGGTGATCTTGCTTCTTAGGACCCTTTCAAATATTTTTTATATGGGATGTTAGTGCTATTGGTCTGTAGTTCTTTGCTGTTGCTTACTCCCCCCTTTGTGGAGTGGGGCATGTCTGTTGTTTTTGTAACTGTGGGATGACCCCGTGTCTACCCTCCCTCTCCATAGGATGGAAAAGGCTCATGATAGGGGCTTCTTGCAGTTCTTGATGAACACAGGTTCCATGAGTCTGGCCGGGGGCAGAGTGCATGGGCATGTCATTTATGCCTGTTTCGAAGTCATTTGGCGTCAGGATAACATCGGATGGCTTGTGTTCTTTAAAATTTTGTGGCTCTCTCATAAAAAATTCATTTTGATCTTCGACTTTCAGTCTGGTTAGCGGCTTGCTAAAAACTGAGTCATATTGGGATTTTGAGTAGTCACTCATTTCCTTGCTGTCATCTGTGTAGGACCCATCTTGTTTAAGTGGGGGCCCCAATACTGGACTTTGTTCTCGATTTTGATTTGGCATGGGAAAGAAGAAATACTTTGGGTTTCTTTCGATTTCATTTATGGCTTTTAGTTCTTCCCGCGATTCCTGACTCCTAAAGGATTCTTTTAGCTTAAGTTCGATGCTTGCTATTTCTCTGACCAGTGTCTCCCTACGCATTTCAGTATACTGACCTCTTTTACCCGCTTGTTATTCTTTTCCGGGTCCCCTTAAAGGGAGCGCCTGTCTCTTTCTATTTTACATCTCCCTCCTCTTTTTCTTAGAGGAATAACCCTTGTGCATACATCGAGTGCCACCGAGTTAATCTGTCTAGGATAAGTTGGGGTCTGTGTTGCTTAGTTATCTTCCCAGCTTATATCGGTTAGGACTTGGTTTACTTGGTCCCACTTTATGTTTTTGTTATTGAAGATGAATTTGGTGAATGCTCCCTCGTGACTAATTCATTATGGGCGGTTGGGGCTCCCCGCATACATGACTGAACCTCAATTATGTTGTGATCTGAGTATATTGTTTTTGATATGGTGACATTTCTTATCAGATCATCATTGTTAGTGAAGATGAGGTCTAGTGTATTCTCCCGTTAGTAGGCTCTATTATTTGCTGGTTTAAATTGAATTTTGTGCAGAGATTTAAAAGCTCGGTGAGTGTGAGTTTTCATCAGAGCTGCCTCCCGGTGTTATTTCTGCAACAATATTATTTGTATATTCCTCCATTTTAGGTGCCTTAAGTTGAAATCCCCCAGGAGCAAGATTTTGGGTGCAGGAGCTGGAAGATTTTTTCCCGACAGTGGTCAATTTTTAACAGCTGTTCTGAATTGCGGGGTGTTGCATCCGGAGGCTTGTATGACTACCCCATTGACTAGGTTTTGGTTCTCGACCTTTACTGATAAAACTTCCACTACATCATTTAAGGCATTTAGCAGTTCTGTGCAAACAAGTGACTCTGCAATGTACAGGCCCAACCCCCCCCCCCCCTTTTGCCTGTTCACTCTGGGCACATCTGTATAGGTTGTAACCTGGGATCCATATTTCGTTGTCCAAGTGATCCTTTATGGGGTCTCAGTGAAAGCCCCAAACATTGCCTTTGCCTCTGCAAGCAGTCCACAGATGAAAGGTTTTTGTTGTTTGTTGCTGGCTTTAGACCCTGTATTTTTGCCAAGAAGAAGTTATCGGACTGGTGGTATTGTTGGTACTGGGGGGGATTTTTTTTCCGGCATTAGTATCTGTATCGTTGGTTTGGAGTGGAGGCCATCGACTGTGGTTCCACTCCAGGAATGACGGGGTTTGGTGTACGATTTCTGCCATTTCCTGCCAGTTTTTTTTCCTTCTGGCACTAAAAACCTCTCCCTCTTGAGTGGCTGTGGCTACCCAGGTTTTCCCATGGCCTGGATGTTTTGTATCTTTTTGTCCCCCTTTTGATGGTATGCTGGCAATTTAAGTTATAGCACAGTCTTTCCTGTACTGAAGGGTACACAGTCAGGGTGAAAAAGCTTAAGGAAGGGAGTTTGCATTTTCTGTTGTCAATGGGCATGGGATTTTCTAGGGTGGTCATAGTTGCACGTCCATCTGTTTTTCCAGATTTCCCATGCCAGCAGATACCGAGGGGCACAGTATGTGCACTGTATTCTCTGTTGGTTGCATGTTTCCCTGTCTTACTTCTATCCTCCCTAGCACCAAACAAAAGGAGCTCCCACCAGTTGTTTTTGGTAATATATCCTCACTATTGCTAGTGGAGTCCTTTGTTTGCTATTTCCTGCGGTATTTCTAGTTTGTAATATTGGTTTTATCTTATCTTTGACTACACTTGTTTCCCTACTATGGCTCCTGTCCCTATGAGGTCATTTATATGTATTCCTTCCTGCGTATAATTCTCGACTCCCTGGACAAAATCTCCAGCTTCACCATTACTGTCTCCAGGACAGCACTATCAGCCCCACATTTACTGACTACCAGGACACCCGTTCCAGCCTTACAGTTTCTGACTACATGGCCAGTATCAAGGGCAGTACCATTCAGTCCAGGACTTTTTATGTTCCCATCTGTTGTAGAAGCTTCGGGTTTTTTCTATGAAAGCAGCTTTGATGTTGACCTCTTTTAATACCCTTGTGATTTTAGTCCAGATTTATCTCATTTGGGCATACCCAAAAACACTTCCTGTTTTAATACTGCTTGTAGCTAGTTCTTGGATATCTGCACAAGGGGCGTGACACCAGTTTCCACAAAAATGACAATTTATGCATGTGGAAGCCGTTTGTTTGACAGACCACAGATACACACAGCTTCATAATGATTTGATGGTTGATTTACTGCAATTTACTAGCAACCTCTTGAATATTTATTAATAACTCCTTAAATGAAGCTCTAGCTATTGTATTTTTGTTTCTAACTGTTTTTGTATATTGGACAGCTTACCATGAGTTCTGGTATATATTTAATGTTTGTGTTTATAAGGGCGCCTACAACCCCCTCCATTTACGTCTGCTTTATTTTCCACGAACGTTTGAAACCAGTCAAGGGTTCGGACCAGTCAAGGGTTCGGACCAGTTCGATCTGATCTGATCAGTGGGTCGTTTTTTAAACCATACGGGGCGGTGATTTGAGCTAACAACTTTAAGGTCTACTGGAATTATCTACCCGAGTAATATTTTGATTTGATTGATACAAAAGTATAACTTGCGTGTGAAGAGCCCGGGGAAATGCTGGCAACTCCTACAATGACGAACGGTCGACCCCCACCCTTGTTTATCAATCGCTGTATCTAGCTTTTCTATTTTTTTTCCCGTCTCCACCACAATAAATTCTATATTATCACTATAGTTGACTGGTGCAAATTTGGAGGAAGGACGCTTTTTCTGTAGTAATAATTTCTTCTCGTTGTGTATATTGCGACCCCTGGTAACTGTTACAGCTGGGGCCATGTCTAAGGGCCTGTTTTGGCCCTTTCCGTAACAAGATGTCGAATCCAGCTTTCGTCTAGTTGTCCTTAGACACACTTCAATTTAATTAGGGATTTTCATTAGGAGACTGATCCGACTAAATAAAAAGTGATCTTTATTGTAAAAGAATCCATATAAAACTTAAAATATGATACAAAGTTTCTCTCTCTTTGTAGTGTTATACATAAAAGTGCACGTTGTCTGGGACTAAAAAATTTCTAGAGCGGGAATGTATTAAAGGCTGAGTGCATGAATGTGCTCATAAGAGTATGAACAAACTCTGAGAATGTGTGTGGAAACCTACTCAGAACAAGGGCTGAAAACCTACTCAGAGCAAGGAAGGTGAACCTACTCTGAGCAAGTGCTGTGAACCTACTGCCGGTACCACTGAGTGGTAAGCCAACGTCAGGTTGGTCACGTGACTGAGGGAGACGTCAGTACCTGAACTAGTAACTGGCGCTCCAAGTAGTAGTTTCCCACTACATGAAACCACATTCTTAATATAACGTTTAAACAATATAATATAACAATTTTTGCTTTGACATTATATATATGTTTTAATAAAAGGAGCACATCCTAGTATAAATATAACGGGTATGGCCATACTCGTAACAGTAACTACAGGTTATATGAAAATCACAGTATACGTCGGTATTTCAAGAAAAAAGAAACAAATGAAAGTCACTCCACCCACTAAGTCCCATTATAATACTGGTTAGTTGCTACTACAACACTGTATTCTGCTATTCATGGTATCACTAGATTATATGCGATTTACACTAGCAGGCCAGGAAGATTATTAAAAACAGCTGACCTGTGGTAGTTTCTGGCGACTTCTGGCACCTGCCTCTATAGGCTTATCCTTCATTTACAAATTCACCTGTTTTCAAATGACACTTTTGCCTTTATCATCAATATACTAGGGAGCCACTGTATTATTATTATTATTATTATCACATGGCCGATTCCCACCAAGGGAGGGTGGCCCGAAAAAGAACAACTTTCCCATCATTCACTCCATCAAATGTCTTGCCAGAAGGGTGCTTTACACTACAGTTTTTAAACTGCAACATTAACACCCTCCTTCAGAGTGCAGGCACTGTACTTCCCATCTCCAGGACTCAAGTCCGGCCTGCCGGTTTCCCTGAACCCCTTCATAAATGTTACTTTGCTCACACTCCAACAGCACGTCAAGTATTAAAAACCATTTGTCTCCATTCACTCCTATCAAACACGCTCACGCATGCCTGCTGGAAGTTCAAGCCCCTCGCACACAAAACCTCCTTTACCCCCTCTCTCCAACCTTTCCTAGGCCGACCCTACCCCTCCTTCCTTCCACTACAGACTGATACACTCTTGAAGTCATTCTGTTTCGCTCCATTCTCTCTACATGTCCAAACCACCTCAACATCCCTTCCTCAGCCTCTGGACAACAGTTTTGGTAATCCCGCACCTCCTCCTAACTTCCAAACTACGAATTCTCTGCATTATATTCACACCACACATTGCCCTCAGACACGACATCTCCACTGCCTCCAGCCTTCTCCTCGCTGCAACATTCTTCACCCATGCTTCACAACCATATAAGAGCGTTGGTAAAACTATTACTATCTTACATACCCCTCTTTGCTCCAAGGACAAAGTTCTTGGTCTCCACAGAATCCTAAGTGCACAACTCACTCTTTTTCCTCATTCAATTCTATGATTCACCTCATCTTTCATATGGACCCATCCGCTGACTCCGTCAACTCCCATATATCTGAATACATTCACCTCTCCATACTCTCCCCTCCAATCTGATATTCAATCTTTCATCACCTAATCTTTTTGGTTATCCTCATAACCATTACTCTTTCCTGTATTCCCCTTTAATTTTCTTCTTTTGCACACCTACCAAATTCATCACCCAATGTCTGCAACTTACTCTTCTGAATCTCCAAGAGCATCAGTGTAATCAGCAAAGAAGCAGCTGTGACAACTACCACTTTGTGTGTGATTCTTTATCTTTTAAATCCACCGCACTCTTGTTCATGGCCCTTGGCATTTACTTCTTTACAAACCCCAATCTATAATATATTAAACAACCACGGTGACATCACAAATCCTTGTATAAGGCTACTTTTCTGGAAAGTAATTTCCCTCTTTCCTACATACTCTACTGTGAGCCTCATTATCTTTCGATAAAAACTCTTCACTGCTTTCTTATCAGTAAACCTACCTCCTACACAATTTACCTGCAACATTGGAACACATTTGCCCCCTATCCACCCTGTCATAGCCTTTCCAAATCCATAAATGCACAATGACATCTTTAGCCTTATCTGACTTACTGTTCAACTTTATGTTTAACTGTAAACACCGGTCACACAACCCCCTACCTTTCCTAAGCCTCCTGTTCATCTGCTATCCTATTCTCCGTTCTTACTCTTAATTCTTTCATTAATAAACTCTACCATACACTTTACCGGTACATCAGCAGGACTTATCCCCTATAATTTTTGCACTCTCTTTTATCCCCTTTGCCTTTATACAAAGGAACATGCATGCTCTCCCCCAACCCCTAGGTACCTTCCCCTTTCCAACTTTTATTAATAATTGCACCAACCACTCCAAAAAACTATATCCCCACCCTTTTTTTAAACTTTTCTATTTTTTCCATAAACCCCGGGGCTCCTTACCCCCTTTCATTTTACCCACTGCCTCCGAATTCCCCCACCTCAAAACGGGCTTTCCTCACTCCTACAAGATTTATTCCCCTTGCCCTATACACGAAATCAAAGTTCCCTATCTTCATCAACATTTAACAATTCCTCAAAATATTCTTCCATTTTCCCAATACCTCTAACTCCCCATTTAATAACTCTCCTTCCTATTTTTAACTGACAAATCCATTTGTTCTCGGGCTTTCTTAATTTGTTAATCTCACCCCAAAAATTTTTTTATTTTCAACAAAATTTGTTGATACATTCCCCCACTCTTCTTTTGCCCCTTTTTTTTACTTTGCTTCCCCACTTTTAAACCTCTCCCTTTTCTCCATTACTCTCCTCCTTGCATCACTTCTATTTTGTAAAAAACTTCCATATGCAACTTTTTCTTCCCTACTACTCCTTTAATCATCATTCCACCAAACGTCCTCTTCCCCCCGCACCCCCTTTCCGTAACCACAAACTTCTGTAACACCTAACACTACATTTTTAAACCCCCCATATCTTGACCCCCCTTTCCCAGCTCCAATTTCCCCTCTATCCCCAAAACGTTTATATCTTAACCCCAAAGCCTCCTTTTTAGTTTTTAAAAAATTCACCTCTCTCTTCCCCCATCTTCTATTCTCCTTGATCCCATCTACCTTTTACTCTCAGTGTAGCTACAACTAGAAATGTCTGTTATCGTGGCCCCCCAATAAAAATTAATCCGAAGTCTCTCAACAGTCTTTTATCTCCAATACATAATCCAACAAATACTGTCTTTGCCCTAATCATATTTTATACTTATTTATCTCTTTTTCTTAAAAAAATTGTATTCCTTAACTAAACCCTTTCTATACAAAGTTCAAACAAAGGGCTCCCCTTATCATTTACACCCGGCACCCCCAAACTTACCACCACACCTCTCTAAAGTTTTTTCCTACTTTACATTCGGTCCCCCAATTACTTTCCCCCTTGGGGCAAAGGCCCTAACATTCACTTAACATCTCCCCAAAAACTCTCTCTCTCCCTGCATTCCCCTCTTTTCCCGGTGATACACGCTTATTATGACCCCATTCTCGTCCAACCTTTTCTTTTAAACCACTAATTCTTTAATTTACACATTCATTTCTCTTTTCTCCTTCCATTAACTGTCATTAAC
>NW_026483644.1:0-38785 GCF_026875155.1 Cherax quadricarinatus | reverse complement strand
AGCGTTTGGAATTTCTCTTTTCTTTCAGAGTGGTTGTTTTGCTTTATTTTTATATATAAATATATATTATATATATTATATATATATTATATATATATATATATATATATATATTTTATATTATATATATATATATATATTATTATATATATTATATGGAAGGAGAAAAGAGAATATGAATGTGTAAATTCAAGAATTATGTGGATTAAAGTAAAGGTTGGATGCGAGAAGTGGGTCATAATAAGCGTGTATGCACCTGGAGAAGAGAGGAATGCAGAGGAGAGAGAGAGATTTTGGGAGATGTTAAGTGAATGTATAGGAGCCTTTGAACCAAGAGAGAGAGTAATTGTGGTAGGGGGCCTGAATGCTAAAGTAGGAGAAACTTTTAGAGAGGGTGGGGTAGGTAGTTTGGGGTGCCAGGTGTAAATGATAATGGGAGCCCTTTGATTGAACTTTGTATAGAAAGGGGTTTAGTTATAGGTAATAAATAATTTTAAGAAAAAGAGGATAAATAAGTATACACGATATGATGTAGGGCGAAATGACAGTAGTTTGTTGGATTATGTATTGGTAGATAAAAGACTGTTGAGTAGACTTCAGGATGTACATGTTTATAGAGGGGCCACAGATATTCAGATCACTTTCTAGTTGTAGCTACATAAAGGAGTAAAAGGTAGATGGGATACAAGGAAGAATAGAAGCTCAGGGAAGAGAAAGGTGAAGGTTTATAAACTAAAAGAGGAGGCAGTTAGGTATGATATAAAACAGCTATTGGAGGATAGATGGGCTAATGAGAGCATAGGCAAGGGGGTTCGAAGAGGTATGGGGTAGGTTTAAAATTGTAGTGTTAGAGTGTTTCAGCAGAAGTTTGTGGTTACAGGAAAGTGGGTGCAGGAGGGAAGAGGAGCGATTGGTGGAATGATGATTTTAAAGAAGTAGTAAGGGAGAAAAAGTTAGCATTATGAGAAGTTTTTAAAAAGTAGAAGTGATGCAAGGAGGGGAAAGAGTATATGGGAGAAAAGAGAGAGGTTAAGAGAGTGGTGAAGACAATGTAAAAAGAGAGCAAATGAGAGAGTGGGTGAGATGTTATAAACAAATTTTGTTGAAAATAAGAAAAAGTTTTGGAGTGGAGATTAACAAGTTAAGAAAGCCTAGAGAACAAATGGATTTGTCAGTTAAAAATAGGAGAGGAGAGTTATTAAATGGAGAGTTAGATTTTATTGGGAAGATGGAGGGAATATTTGGGGAAATTTGGGTAATGTTGATGAAGATAGGGAAGCTGTGATTTCTTTGTATAGGGCAAGGAGGAATAACATCTTGTAGGAGTGAGGAAGACCCAAGTTGTGGGGTGTGGGGGAAGTTCGTGAGGCAGTAGGTAAAATGAAAGGGGGTAAGACAGCCGGGATTGATGGGATAAAGATAGAAATGTTAAAAGCAGGTGGGGATATAGTTTTGGAGTGGTTGGTGCAATTATTTAATAAATGTATGGAAGAGGGTAAGGTACCTAGGGATTGGGAGAGAGCATGCATAGTTCCTTTGTAAAAAAGGGAAAGGGGATAAAAGAGAGTGCAAAAATTTTAGGGGGATAAGTCTGTTGAGTGTACCTCGTAAAGTGTATGGTTAGAGTTATAATTGAAAGAATTAAGAGTAAGACGAGGGGAAAAGGATAGCAGGATGAACAAGGAGGCTTTAAGAAAGGTAGGGGGGGGGTGTGGACCAGGTGTTTACAGTGAAACATATAAGTGAACAGTATTTAGATAAGGCTAAAGAGGTCTTGTGGCATTTATGGATTTGGAAAAGGCGTATGACAGGGTGGATAGGGGGGCAATGTGGCAGATGTTGCAAGTGTATGGTGTAGGAGGTAGGTTACTGAAAGCATGGAAGAGTTTTTACGAGGATAGGAGGCTTTAAGTTAGAGTATGTAGGAAAGAGGGAAACTTTTTCCCAGTAAAAGTAGGCCTTAGACAAGGATGTGTGATGTCACCGTTGTTGTTTTAAAATATTTATAGATGGGGTTGTAAGAGAAGTAAATGCGAGGGTCTTGGCAAGAGGCGTGGAGTTAAAAGATAAAGAATCACACACAAAGTGGGAGTTGTCACAGCTGCTCTTTGCTGATGACACTGTGCTCTTGGGAGATTCTGAAGAGAAGCTGCAGAGATTGGTGGATGAATTTGGTAGGGTGTGCAAAGAAGAAAAAATTTAAAAGGGGAATACAGGAAAGAGTAAGGTTATGAGGTAACAAAAAGATTAGGTTTATGAAAGATTGAATTCAGATTGGAGGGAGAGAGTATGGAGGAGGTGAACGTATTCAGATATTTGGGAGTGGACGTGTCAGCGGATGGGTCTATGAAAGATGAGGAATCATAGAATTGATGAGGGAAAAAGAGTGAGTGGTGCACTTCGGAGTCTGTGGAGACAAAAAAACTTTGTCCCCTTTCAGGCAAAGAGGGGAATGTATAAGAGTATAGTTTTACCAACGCTCTTATATGGGTGTGAAAGCGTGGGTTTATGAATGTTGCAGCGAGGAGAAGGCTGGAGGCAGTGGAGATGTCATGTCTGAGGGCAATGTGTGGTGTGAATATAATGCAGAGAATTCGTAGTTGGAAGTTAGGAGGAGGTGCGGATTACCAAAACTGTTGTCCAAAAGGGCTGAGGAATGGGTTGTTGAGGTGGTTCGGACATGTAGAGAGAATGGAGCGAAACAGAATGATTCAAGGTGTATCAGTCTGTAGTGGAAGGAAGGCGGGGTTTGGGGTCGGCCTGGAAGGGTTGGAGGGAAAGGGGGGAAAGGAGGTTTTCTGGCAGGGGCTTGGACTTCCCGCAGGCTGCATGAGCGTGTTTTTAGGAGTGAATGGGACAAAGTTTTAATCTAAAAAAATTTTAAATTTCTTACTCCTAACAATATAAATTTTCGTATTTTATCTCTTCATCGGTAAGAATTGTTTCTTATTAAATACGTACAAAAGTTACAGAAAATTAGGTTAATTCAAACTTCGCTCATTAACTTTCGCTTGTTTAGAGCCGAGGACTTTCTTAAAAACATCGTATGGGAAGGAATGACGAAACAAAAAAAAGTCCAGGAACTAGTAAGGGTCAGCTTTAGTGTGAATATCAGTGGTATACAAAGCGACAATTTCATAGGGACTACGGTGGACTAAATCACCTGGCTCTAGGCTGAGGGACTGATTTACCTCGCTTTCCTCTGTCTTCTGAATATATTTTCCAGTTTTCAGATTATGCCCATGTGATGTATTGTAAAAGCATGGCTGTAGAAACGTCTACATGTAAAAGCTTCCAGAAGCTTTCACATGTGTCTATTTCTTCTTTTCCTTAACAAACCATACCACTGGCGGGATAGAACCGGCGATCAGAGAGTCTCAAAACTCCAGACGGTCTGGGAATTTTGTGATCTCTGTGATCGCGGGTTCTATTCCGCCAGTGGTTATGGTTTGTAAAGGAAAAGAAGAATTAGACACATGTGAAGCATTCTGGGAATTTTACTTGGTAGACTTTTCTACATCCAGTGCTTTTATCCTACATCCACATGGGCATTAATCGAAAACTGGAAATAATTTACAGAAGACAGATGGAAAGCGAGCGGTAATCAGTCCTCAGCCTAAGGAGCAGGTGATTAGAACGTTATAGTCTATGAAATTGTCGGTTTGTTTCCACTGATATTCACACTAAGAGGCTGACCTTTACGAGTTCTGGACTTTTTTTTTTTTTCTTTCTTCATACGATGTTTTAGGAAGCTAAGATGTGTACAGTGCGCACGGCTCTAACAAGCGAAGTTAATGAGCGAAAGTTTGATAACCTTTAATTTTCTGTAACTTTTGTACGTATTTAATAAGAAAAAATCTTACGATGAAGAGGAAAATACGGAACATTTAATATTGTAGGTATGTAAGAGAATATTAGATTATTACAGCATATTGTAAGGATATAGTCTTTTTGAGGATGGTTCGATAAATTTTTAACTTTTACTAGCCGGGTTATGCAAAAGAAGAAACTCATTCACTATCACTCATTATATAGCAGTTTAATTGAAAAGTACTGAAGCATCACAATTTAAATGATAGTCACGAACCACACTGATCTGTTTCGAGAGAAATACAGTGAGGCTTCCATTTTCAGAAGTCTAATTGGGAGTTTCTAATCCCTTCATAAACGTTGCTTACACACCACAGTATATTCAGGTCCCCAAATATCACTTGTGTCTCTAGCTTATGTCCTCACTTTCTAGATTTATTTTTTTTTCCTTATGCCATTAAAAGTAACATGGTTTTTATTCACATTGTATTTCACTAAGCCTATATATTGCGAACATATCTTATTTTCATCTGATTTTCTTTTTCAGGACTAGCTGTCTCCCACCAAGAAAGGACGACCCACCCCAACCTAAAAAATATCATTCAGTGACTTTAGTAAGTAATATTCACCGTTACAGAAAATATAGTAACTAGACGAGGTATTCACACTGAGTGCACTAAGTTACAACAATGTATTTACTACTCGGCAAAACCAGCGTTGCTTGTTTCTTGGTTCCTTTGCTTCTTCCTGAAGGTTAGTTTCCTCTTCCTGTTCTGAAAATGAATCTAGAACCTCTTAGGTGGTGCACTTCATTCCTGTCCACCTAATAAAGGACAGGGGCTAGCAAAATCATTTTTTATTTTTCGTAAATTTCTATGAAATTTTTTTAGTGATTTAATCGCATTTGAAGCCTTACACACCTGTTTAAGGGGACTTTTTGCCTTTCTTAAAGATAGAAGAAAAAAATAGTTTTATGCCTTGTTCAACAGGGCCATAAACTCTTCTTATTCTACAAAAATTGGTATAAGATGTACAATATCATGTTGAATAGCAGGTTGAAAGATAAGGTCTAGGTATATCTTAGTACAAACGCATCTAATAAAATTGCTGGAAGTTTTCTTTTTTTAACGATTTTTTTTATATTTTTTGGAAGAAAAATCAATAAAAAACAAAGCAGTAAAAAATTATCGGCAAATCCCCTTTACATGTAGTAGAACCATCATTACTCCAATAACCATGTTGCAAAAAATCATGACACTCCTGTAAATACTTTTCGCCAACAATAAAAAAGTAAATAACTTAATTCTGACTTACCCCATTAATTTGCTTAATGTAAAAACGTTCTACGGTCATCGCGCGCACATTTCACCGTGTAGCGAACATCCAACACATGTTGACAGCCCACGTGACTTAGGCTTTTATCACTCTTGAATTTGATGGAGTCCTCCAAAGGGGGGGGGAAAAAGTTGCAATGCAGTGTATTTAGAATGAAACATCATAAAATCGTAATATTTGGAGAAAAAAAAAAACAAGATGAATTGTCATCTGTCTGTTTGAAGATAGCTAGCAAGAAAAAAAAATTGCATTTTTGGGAAAACTACTTAGAAATTGTTAGAAATAAGCATTAATTACATCCGTTGTTGCCATAATTATTCACTATTTTTCGATAAGTAAACATTTTTTTTTCCATATTTTCAATTTTTCTTTTATCACTCAAAAACCATTTGCCACTCGTCCTTCACTTGCGAACTGCTGCTCAAAATTTCAGAGAATCCCTCATTAATCCATCAGGTGTTGCAGTGAATTTATTCATCAAAAATGATTTGGTAATATTTTAGTCGTAAGTAATGGAACTCAGGAAAGGTGTTGAATTTCCATGTTCTCCTTTAGGAAAATAAAGGAATAAAAAAAACATAATATAACTTTAATTAATATTCAAAAAAGTATTTAAAAATTTAGAAAAAATATACAAGTTTATTTTTAAAATAAATAGAAAATACGAAGTCTAGATATCTTAACTGAAACAAAAATTGAAAAAAAGAATAAATGTTTAATGACAAATCTAACAAAGGATAAATTGATGACATTTTGAAAGCCTCCGTCTTTATTATGTGGAATCACCGAATGAAAGTCAAAGAGCTTTTCTGACAATTTTCTTTTTACATCGTTGTGATGTTGACGCTTAGAGTAAACTCGACTAAGCCAGCCGTATATTAGGTTAGGTATGATTCGTCAGGAAAACACTTGTCGTGTTTCCGGACGTGGGTCTAGTACCCTTGATATTAGCCTTATGATCGTAATGAACCAAGGCCAAGAGGTGTTCAGATGTTCAGGACTATCTTGCTAGTACTCCAGGTGATCAGACTATCTTGCTAGAGTACCTCCAGGAAGGTAAAAGCTGCGTTTACTCCACCAGCTTTATAAAAGTGCAGCACGTACTGCATAACACATGAAGTGAAGGCGAGACAACAGTGGAAAAACCCACTAGTGAAGTAAGGTCGTGCTTTAAACCTAACCTATAGGCACACCTACTTCCATTAGAAGGTTTTTCACTGTGTTCGCCTAATTACTTGTTCCACCTCATCTGTCTCAGTTTATAGCTTCGATCCGCGAATATGTTGTACTTTTAACCAGACTGGTGGACTGAAGCACGGACTCCAGGTTTGAGAGACTGATTACATCAAATTCACATCTTCAGCTGTTGTCTGTATTGCACTGAAGAAGCCATTGGCTGAGAAAAGTTCCAGAATAAAAATTCCTAATTTTTGCGAAGTGTCTAAGGATATCTATCAAAGCTGGATCTTCTATTAGTTTACGTTCTTAAGCGAAAAAACTGACAGTGAAAGGATAAGGAAGAATATTCCTCCGGTTGCCAAGGAAGTTTAATATGAAAATTTTATTTGAATTTTAAACCCGGAGGGTTAGCCACCATTGGAATCCTTCAATCTTATATACCAGGTTGCGATCCACACCAGTCGACTAACATCCAAGTACCTTCTTGCTTGCTGGGGTGAACGGGGACAGCACATTTTTTTTAGGAAACAACGCACAATGTTCACCCGGACGGGGATTGAACACGGGGACACTGTGTGCGTGAAGCGAGAGAGTTGCCTTACCAGTCTCAACATCTCCTCGACTGCAAGGGCGCCCACTTACTCTAATGCTGGACTAAGAGTCTTTATCGAGATCTCTTCTTTGCACAATTCGACTCGATTCGATAATAACTTAACATGTACAATGTACTTAGCTCCCTATAATTTACTGTGGCTCGCACTTAGAGTTGTAACCTACGCAACTAAGTAAATTAAAATATTATTAAATAAGACCGGTAATAAGGGGCTTGTTTAAAAATTTAGGGCATTTCAATCTACATTATTTAATTATTAATATTATTCTTATTATTATTATTATTATTATTATTATTATTTATCCCTAAGGGCTATCTCCGAGGAGTAGATTTTTTCTATTTTTTATTACTAAAAATTTTGGTGTTTATTTTTCTTATTTTACGATGATGACAAGGAAAAAGACTGTACGGTTAGCAAGCTCGATGCCCTATGACCAAAATAGTTGATCCTATTCCCATCTATCTTGTTAATAGCTCTGAAACTTCCAATAAACCTCTAATGGCGTAGACTTCAAACCTCAAAAATTGTTGCTTTCTAATTTGACGCCGACTGAGAGTGAACGTATAGTGTGAATCTGATCTGCAATTTTATTATGTAAAATAGTGTGAATATTAATCCCATTTTAATATATTTGGATTTGCATGTTGTGAATGGTTTCAGCTTTTAATGGTGATATATCCATACGCTAGGTTAATACCCATTAAGTTAGTTAGTTGTACCGAAAAATCACTGGATTGGGAGCAACATAATAAAAATCAGGAGAATGCTAAACCGTAAGATTATACGCGCATGGTGGGGGGGGGTGAAAGGTATTTAGACTAAATTCAGGGAACTGGAGCACAGATCTAATTCCTAGATCAAGAGCCCCTCACCAACGTCAAGGAACCTCTTTGAGTGGAATCGGAGCAACAGCTGGGAAAATGACTTCTGATATGCTTCAAATTTAGCCGTGTGTGTTTGCTAGAAAGCAACGTGTCCGACTGTTATTGGAATTCATAAGTCCCAATCTAACGTGTTTTATTTAAAACAAATTTTTCTGATAACGATTTCCGTCTAATAACTAAGAATGCCTAGGTATTACCGGCTCAAAATATTAACTCTGAAGCATTACATAAGAAAGAAATACATCCAATAAGCTTAAGGACAGTTTTGGGAGCAAATCTGATTATTTTACGATTTGTTTCAAATGGGAATCATTGGATTAAGATTATTTACAGGAATGCCTTTTATGATAGGCTTAAACTTTCATTGTTGATGGGATTTATTAAAAATACAAAATCTTTGTGTTCTCTTTCCGAAATGTTAAATTTAAACTTTACAATTTATTTAGTTCTGCAGTGTTAGTAACTGTGAAATAAATCCCGATGTTTTCTTTCACTGGTTTATCTTAGAATAATTCTATATAATATACTTTTGTGTACATTTAAACACGTCTGTGTTCCCTAAAGACCATTTATAAAAAATATTAGTGTCTATTATTTACATCTCAGTACTTAATTTCTTAAATCTCAACTGCTAGTTATTCATGTTGCTAGATAACGTGTTTGGTGTAATTTTGGCCTGAGTCTCAGTTTGCTTTTTTTGAACAACAATGGGGGGAAATTTAAACACTACTTTTCATGCGTTTAATTTCTAATTCCTCATTAAGTTGCCCTTCATCCTCGAAGCTGTTTACTTGTTAATGCCAAATTCTCAAGAGATTCGAATTAAATTTTGCTTCTGTATTTCAGGATATTTGTCTTGAGTTACAAGAGACTACATCTCGGCGTGACTTCAAGCTAATGTTTCTTGGGGAAGCGTTTTGAGTTAGGTTTTGGGTTGTAAATTTTTAATTTGCTATATTATTGAATAAATTGGGATCTTAGCGTTACGAAAGCTTTCCTTTAATGTTTTTCAAATCTTTCAACGCTAATTTTTAGCTGTGGTTTTACCAAACATAGGTGCCACTGTGCGCTGTTCTCTTTCAGTGCACTGACGTGGAGGGTTATGCAATTGGAGATATCTTCTCGAATCGCGTAACGACAGAAATACAGCTTGTTAATATACATTCTCAGGGTAGGAAAGCATTAAACCACACAGGCGTCATGTAGACCTTGTCGATACGAATCGGAATCGAGGACGACGAGAGCTGTTCGTAAGATGGAAGGAAGAGGATAAGGAAGGATGGAAATTACTGGAGAAAAGGATGGGAAGGAGGGGAAGAGGAGGAATCAAGGCAAAGTGGTGAATGGGAAATTATCAAAATCTGGAACCCGAGGGAAAATGAGAGTAACTAATTCCGTGTTTACGAACCTTCACGAGAATCAAGGTTGCTCAACTAAAAGGGTTAAATACGGACTCATCAACAGTAGACAAAGGAAATACGTTTGAAACACGAACGCGTTTTTATTATGAGAACTAGCTTGCTTGCATAATTGATGTTATTACAACAGGTGCCTCTCTAATAGCCTCTTATAATGACCTAATTTGGTAAACACGAAAGAGCTTGCTCTTAATGTTTTAGAAGAGAGGGTAAATCGTTTAATCCTAACTTCAAATATGTCATTGCTTTGATACAGTTGGCAATTTGTGCCCCGAGACTGGTGATATTGAAGGTTCAGGAAGTGACGCTCGACCTGAAGTAGTTTATGCAGCTTGACCTGAGTTTGGTGTATGTGACCTGTGGTTACTCTATGTATCTGAGGCATATGTGACCTGTGGTTACTCTAAGTAATCTGAGGTATGTGTGACTTACCTGAGCCTTGATAAATTGGCCACATTGATTTGTTTATGATTACTAGCATTTATTTTATTTTTTAGTAAACGTAGGCCTTAAATCCGTGATGTGTATATCTAATTTTTTAAAAAGTAAATAAATAAATAATTTACATATATTATTATATATTATATATTATATAATATATATTTATATATATATATTTATTAATATATATTTATATATAATATATTCTATATATATATATATATATATGTGTGTGTGAGTGTATGTGTGTGTGTTATGTGTGTGTGTGTGTTGGTGGTGTCATTCCGATAGTTAAAATTTGTGTATGCCTTAGTTGATTAGTGTGGAGGGGATAGTAGTGGAGTGTGGAAGTGATATTATAGGTGGTGGAAGAGGATCGTAGACGGAGTGTGGGAGGGGATAGTGAGGAGTGTGGAGAGTGGGTAGTAGACGCGTGTGGAGGGGGCGCCTACAATATAGGAGTGTGGGAGGAGGCTATAATATAAGCGTGTTGAGGATATAGTGTAGGAGTGTGGAGGGGATAATAGGGAGCGTGGAAGGGGATGAAGAGGAGTGTGGAGAGGGGATAGTAGATTGGAATGTGTGTTGGGATAATATAGAGTGTGAAGGGGATGTAAAGGAGTGTGGGAGGGGATGTTTGGAGGAGGGTGGAGGGGATAGTGGAATGAGTGTGGAGGAGATAGTAGAGGAGTGTTGAAGAGGGTAGTAGAGGGAGTGTGGAGAGGATTAGTAGAGGAGTGTGGAGAGGATGATAGAGGCGTGTGGAGGAAATGGATGATATAAGATTGTTGTAGGGAATAATATTGGAGCTGTGGAGGGATAGTAGAGGAGTGAAAGAGGAGTGTGGGGGGGATACTGAGGGAGTGTTGCGGGTATTGTAGTAGGAGTGGGAGCAGGATTGTGGAGGAGTGTGGAGGGGGGTAGTGGATGAGTGTTGGAGGGGTTGGATAGTAGAGGAGTGCGAAGGGGATAGTAGAGGATGTGTGGAAGGGATATATAGGAGTGTGGAGAGTGATAGTAGAGGAGTGTGGGGGTAGTAAAGAGGGGTGTGGGAGGGGATTAGAGACGAGTGTGGAGGGGATAATATAGGAGTGTGGAGGGGATAAATCGGAGTTTGTTGAGGATATAGTGTAGGAGTGTGGAGGGGATAGTAGTGGAGTATGGAAGGGGATAGTAGAGGAGGTTGGAGGGGATAGTAGAGGAGGTGGAGGGGATATTAGAGGAGTGTTGGAGGGGATAGTAGACGAGTGTGGGAGGGGATAATAAAGAAGTGTGAAGGGGATAGTTTAAAGGAGTGTGGAGGGGATGGTGGAGGAGTGAGGAGGGGATAGGTGGACGAGTGTGGAGGGGAGGATAGTAGTGTGGAGGGGAACTTGGAGGAGAGTGGAGAGGGATAGTGGGGTGTAGTGGGAGGGGAAAGTGGAGGAGTGGGGATAGGATTTGTAGAGGATTGTGGAGGAAATAGTGGAGGAGTTGGAGGGGATGTGTAGAGTGTGGAGAGGATGCAGTAGGAGTGTGGAGGGGATAGTGGAGGAGTATGAAAGAGGATATTGGAGGATAGGAGGTGCAGGTGGATACTGGAGGAGTGTTGAGGGAGGACTGGAGGAGTTGTAGATAGGAATGTGGAGGAGTGTAGAGAGGATAGTGGAGGAGTGTGAAGGGGATAGTAGAGACGTGTGGATGGGTAGGGGAGGAGTGTGAAGGTGATAGTGAAGGAGTGTGAAGTGGTATTGGAAGGAGTGTTGTAGGGATAGTGGACTACGTGTGGGACGGGATAGTAGAGGAGTGTGGAGGGGATGTAGAAGAGTGTGGAGGGGCGATAGTGAGGAGAAATGTGGAGGGGATAGTGGAGGAGTGTGGAGGAGGATTATGGGAGGAGTGTGGAGGGGGATACTGGTGTAGTGGGAGGGGCTAGTGGTGGAATATGGAAGTAGGATATTGGAGTAGTATGTAGAGGATACTGTAGGAGTGTGGAGGGAGATAGCGGAGGAGTTTTGAATATGAAGAGGATATTGGACTAATCCATTCAGGAAGTTCAGTTCTAATTTCTAATTTATTGCTATTTGCCCAATAAAGAGTAATGAATGCAAGAAATAGTATCATCCCTACACTGTTAATCTACTATACCACTAACAAGTCTCCCTGACTGTGGTCTTCTGTCACTACTGTGTACATCTTCAATCAACACAGAAAACATCTACCATCATTACAGTGTCCATCACTATACATCAGTTATCAGTACTCTATAAATTTCCATACTATATGCACCATTATAACAGGACATTATGTTACAATTTAAAACAACACACCTACCATGAAACACAATACACGTCTATCATCACCTATTCTTCATTTATCATAATTCTTAAAATTTTCCATCACTACATTCCACCAACTCATTACTTACTCTTTTATTATAATTAAACTACATATCTGGATTCACTATACAACTAATATAAATACAATACACATCTCCTGTCACTAAACATTTAACATGAATATACACATATCAATAATTCACTACACATCTTCCATCAAGACATATCTACAATCTCTATTCATCTTCCATTCCTGCACTGTACATCAAGCATCATTACACTATATATTTACTTTTAAAAAATGTTCATCTTTCATCACATGGCGTCTATCATCACTACACATGTGATATGACTACTCAACACACCAAACAAAGTTTACTCATCATTATTACACCAAAAAATCACTATACTATATGTCTATCATTATTATACTTTCCAGATATGTCAGTTTACAATCTAGAATCACTACACATACTCCCAAAAAACCACACATCAGCATCACCCACTAGGAATCTTCAAATTCACTACAAAACATATCTAAACATTACTACATATCTACATTCATTACTCTTCATCCAAAACCATACTTCACAATTCACAACTCATCTACAATGATAACACTGCTATCATCAACACTGCTATCATCAACACTGCTATCATCAACACTGCTATCATCAACACTGCTATCATCAACACTGTTATCATCAACATTTATATCAACACTGCAACATCTACGTCACTACCACATCACTACAAAGCACCTTCACACACCACTACACTGCACAAGTCACTTCTTCATAATTGTCTCTACACTTCAGTCATCGCTTCCTGACAATCATTGTTCAGTCATCAGTTGAGTTTCAGTTGATGGCCCTGACGAAATATTGTAGAATAAATATCAATTTATATACTTTTCCAAACTTACCCCCATAGCCGAGTTGGTAAAGCATCGACTGGCATCAAAGACGTGGGGTTCGAACCCCACCTCCACCTGTTTGATTTTTCACCTGAATACAGTGTGAAGAGTATAGTCACAAACTAGATCACAAATGGATGAACAACGACGATTGCTTCTAGAGGAAATTAGAAATGGAAGAAGAAAAAGGAAAATGAGAAAATCCGCGCAGGAAATTCTCCAAGGAAAGTGAAAGAAATCCTTGAACACAATAGAATGTTAAACAGCAATGGTTTGTTAACAAGAGAATTAAAGTCATACAAGCTGATATAGGAGAGAGCTAAGAAAAGACGCTTGGAGAAGCAAGAAAAATGTAATAAGAAGTTACGAGGATCTTGAATTGAAGGTTTAAGTTGTTAGGAGTAGTTGTTAATGTAAGGAATTTATGTTATTATTATTAGAAGTTTCTTATGTTGTTATGAGGAGTTTCATGTGTTGCTATGAGGAGTTTCATGTGTTGCTATGAGGAGTTTCATGTGTTGCTATGAGAAGATTCTTAATTTTTAATGAGGAGATTGTTATTCCTTCATCGCTCATTAAAAATTAAGAATCTTCTCATAGTAACACATGAAACTCCTCATAACAACATAAGAAACTTCTAATAATAATAACACTCCTCCACCACCTCTCCACACTCCTTCACCTCCTGTCCACACTCCTACACCACCCCTGCACTCTCATCCTCCACCCCCTGCCACCAACTCCTCAAACCACTTTCCCACACCCTTCTCTACACCTCCTCACACCCCACCAACCCTACACACTCCTCCACCACCCCACCCACCACTCCTCCACAACCCTCACACTCCTCCACCATCCCTTGACACTCCCACCACCTGTCCCACACGCCTCCACAACACTCTACTCTCTCCACTATCTCCTTCCACACTCTCCATAACTACAAATTACTCTCATCCACAACCCATCAAACACTCACCACCTGTCAACACACCTCCTCCACCACCCCTCCACACTCCTCCACACTCCACCATTACAAGTGTCAACATCCTCCAGCCACACCTCCCACTCCTCGACTCTTCCCTCTCATATCCTTATTACAAGAACACTCTCCCCACACCCCTCCACACTTTCTCCACGACCCTCCACACTTCTATACCACCCTCCACATTCCTCCACCACCCCTTCACACTTTTCCACCACCCTCCAACACTTTTCCACCAACCCTCACATTCTCTAAGACCCCTCCTCACTTCTCTACACCCCTCCACACTCGTCTCTCACAAGTCCACACACCTCCGCTACCCTTCCACACACCTCCACCTCCCTCCACACTCCTCAACCACCTTTCCACATCCTCTCATCGCTACACACTTCTCCACACTCCTTCACATTCTCCAATATCCCTCCCACACTTCTCCACCACCCGTCCACACTCCTCCACACTCCTCCACCACCTCCACGCTTCCTCCACCACAACTCACACTACTCTACTATTCACACTCCTCAAAATGCCCCTCCACCTCTCTCCAACACTCCTTCCACCACTTCTCACCAGCCGGCCACACTCTGCACTCCTATCCACACTCTCCACCACCGCTGCACACTCCTCCACCACCCCTGCACACTCCTCCACCACCCCTTCCACATCCTCCACCCACCCTTACCATCCTCACTACCCTCCAATCCCACTCCTCACAATTCTCCACCCCTCACCACTCCTTCAATACCCTCCACCATCCTCCACCACCCCTCTACTATCCTCATTATCTTCTCCTCACTCTCCATTAATCTTCTCCTCTCTCCTCCATCACAAGTTCACTATCATCCACAACCCTCCACATCCTTCCAACTTCCACACTCCTCCACATCTTTCCACACTCCTCCACTTTTCCCCTCTTACACTCCTCCATTTACAAGGACATCTCCTCCGCATCCTAAACATTCTCCCACCACCCCTCCCTCTTCTTACCAACCCTCCACACTCCTCCACCACAATCCAACTTTTTTACCACTGTCCACACTCATCCACATCCCCTCACACTCTCCAGCACTTCCAAACTCCTCCACCACCAATCCACATTCCTCCACCTCCACTCCCACACTCTCCAAGACCTCATCACACTCCGCCACACCTCCACCACCCTTCCACACTCCTCCCCTCGGCTCCACACTCTCCAACTCCCCCCACACTTCTCCACCACCTTCCACACTCCTCCACACTCCTCCACCACCCCTCCCACACTCCTCCACCACCTGGTCACTCCTGCACCTCCCCCTGCCACTCGTCCACACCCCTACAAACTCTCACCACAACTACCAGACTCATCACCACCTTTCCACACTCCACCACTTCCGCAACACTCCTACACCACCATCCACACTACTCCACCAATTACTATACACTCCTCCACCACCGCTCAACAATCCTCCACACCCGGTCCACACTTCACCACCTCTGCACACCCAATCCACCACCCCTTGCACTCTCCTCCTCCAACCGTCCACCACTCCTTCACTACCCCTCCACACTCCACCATCCTCCACACTTCTCCACCCCCTCAACACTCCTTTCAACCCCTCCACACTCCTCCACCACCCCTCCACTCTCGTCCTCAACCCCTCCACACTATTCACACTCCACCACTACTCCATCAAAACTCCTGCACCGCATCTCCACACTACCTTCACACCCCTCCACGCTCCTCCACACCCTCTCACTCTCCTCACCAACCATCCCCACAGTCCCACCCAACCCTCCAACACTCCACCACCTGTTCCAAACGCCTTCCCACGCCCTTCTACTCTCTCCACTATCAAACTCCTCACTCCTCCATTACAAGTTCACTATCATCCACAACCCATCCCCATCCTTTCGAACTCTTGTCCACACTCTCCTCCACCAACCTCCACACTCCTCCACTATCCCTCCCGCTCCACCATTACCAAGTCCACACTCCTCCACCACCCCTAAAACATTCTCCACTATTCCCTTCCACACTCCTCCATTTGCAAGTTCTACTCTCCTCACCACCCCTCCGCACTTCTCCACACTTCCACACTTCTCTACCACCCATCCTCACTCCTCCACCACCGCTCCACACTCCTCCACCCTTACCTACACTATTCCTCCACACTCCTCAATCACCTTCCAAACTCATCCATCGCTCCCACTTTTCCGCCACTCCTTCAACACTTCTTCAATACCCTCCACACTTCTCACCACCTTCCACACTCCTCCACACTACTAAAAGACCCCTCACACACTCCTCCACCACAACTACACATTCCTCACTATTCACACTCTCAACTGCCCTCAACACTTCTTCCACACTCCTCCACACTCCTCCCAGCCGCCACACCCGTCACACCATGTCCCACTTCTCCACCTCCACCTCCAACTCAACCACCACCCTGCTCACTCTCTCCACCGCCAGTCCCAAAATCCTTTTCTACCCTCCTCCAATCCAACCACTCTCCACACATCTCCACCCCCTCACCACTCCTTCACTACCCTCCACACTTCTCCAACTACCCCTCAAAACACTCGTCCACCACTCCCTTCACAACTCCTCCCAAAAACCCCTCCACACCTCCGTCACCCACACCTCCACACACCTCACAACCCTCCAACACTTTCCTTCACCACACCTTAAACATTCCTCCAATACCGCTCCACGCTTCTCAACCACCCTCAACACTCGTCCATACCCCTCCACACTCCTCCACCAACTACCACTCCTCCCCATCCTTTCACTCCTCCACCACCTGTCCACACGCCTCACCACCCCTCTATCTTTTCCCCTATTCCTCCACCACTCCTCCATTACACGTTCACTCTATCCACAAAACCTCTACACTCCTCCACACCTGTCAACACTTGCGAACTTTCCACCACAACCCCTCCACCACTCCTCCGCCATCCCCTCCACCCTCCACCATTACAAGTCCACACTCCTCAACCACCCCTCCACACTCATCCATTACAAGACCACCTCTCCTCCACCCCCTCCACACTTCTCCACCACCCCTCCACACTTCTCCACCACCCCTTCCACCACTTCTCTACCTACCCTCCACACTCCTCCCCACTCTCAACTCTCTCAACCACCCCTCCTACTCCATCCATACCCCTTCCACACTCCTCCACCAACCCTACACCACTCATCCACATCCCTACACACTGCTTCACCACCTTGGTCACACACTCCACCACCCCTCCTACTCCTCCTCCACTGTCCCCTCCACACTCCTCCATTACAAGTTAACTCTCATCCAAAAACCCCTCACACTGCTCCACCACCTGTCCACACTACTCCACCACCCACCCCTCTACATCCTCCACTATCCCTCCACATCCCATTACAAGTCCCACCACTCCTCCACACCCCTGAACTATATTCCACAATTCCCTCACAAACTCCTCCACTACAAGTCTACTCTCCTCACCATACCTCACACTTCCCACCTCCCTCCACACTTTTCTACCAAAAGCTACATACTCCTTCACCACCCCTCCTACTTCTTCACAAACTTCCACACTCATTGCAGGAGTCATGTAGAGAAGTTTTAGCAGTAAAGGTCGAGAACCAAAAACCTAGTCATTGTGGTTGTCTACAAGCCTCGGATGCAACATCCCAGCGATTCCAGGAACAGCCTGTTAAAAATTGACCATGTCTGAAAATCATACAGCTCCTTGCACCCAACATGTCTTGCTCCTGAGGGGATTTAACTTAAGGCACTAAAATGGAGGACTATAGCAAATTAATATTGTTTGGCAGTAATAACCACCAGGGAGGCTGCTCTGATTGAAAACTACACTAACGACGAGCTTTTAAATCTCTGCACAATTTAAACCAGCAAATAATAGAGCCTACTAGGGACTGGAGAATACCTAGAACCTCATCTTCCACTAACAATTGATGATATGATAAGAAATGTCACCATATCAAAAAAATTACTAGATCACAACACTTATTGCGGTTCAGTTCATGTATGCGCGCGAGCCCAGACCGACATATGAGATTTAGTACGAGGGTGCATTCACAAATTCAACTTCAATAACAAAAACTAAAGTGGGACCCAAGAAACCCAAGTCCTAACCGATATAAGCTGGGGAAAGATATCTAAGCAACCACAGAACCACTTATGCCTAGAACAGATTAACTCGGTGGACTCGATGTATGCACCAAGGCATATTCCTCCTAAGAAAAGGAGGAGTAGATGTAAAATAGAAAGTGACAGGAGCCTCCTTTACAGGCGACGAAAAAAGATAACAGATCGGCTAAAAGAGGTCTATATATCTGAAATGCGTAGGAGGACATGGTCAGATGAAATGCAAGCTATCGAATCTTAAGCTAAAGGAATCTTATGGGAGTCAGGAATCGCGGAAGAAATAAAAAGCCATAAATGAAATCGAAATGAAAAACCAAAGTATTTCTTCTCCTATGCCAAATCAAATCGAGAAAACGTCCAGTATTGGGCCCCTACTTATACAAGATGGTCCTACACAGATGACTTGCAAGGAAATGAAGGGTGAGCTACTAAGTCCCATTATGACTCAGTTTTTAGCAAGCCGCCTAACTAACCAGACTGAGAGTCGAAGGGATCAAAATGGAATTTTTTATGAGGAGAGCCACAAAATTTGATTAACAAAGCCTATCGAATGTTATCATGACGCAAAATGACTGTCGAACAGGCGATTGGATAAATGCATGACCATTGCACTATGCCCCAGGGCCAGGATCATGGAACTCTGTGTCATCAAGAACTGCAAAGAACCCCTTCACGGAGTTTTCATCCTATGTAGAGGGTCATGGAAGGGGGTCGTCCCACAGTTACAAAAACAAAAGACATTGCCCCACTCCACAAAGGGGGCAGTTAAAAACAACAGCCAAAGAAACTACAGGCCATTAGCACTAACATCCCATATCATAAAAATTTTTGAAAGGGTCCTAAGAAAGCAAGATCACCACCCAATCTAGAAACCCATCAGTTACAAACCAGGGCAACATGGGTTAGAACAGGTCGCTCCTGTCTGTTCTCAACTATTGGACCACTACGACAAGGTCCCTAGGAGTGTAAAGCAACGTTTATGATAGGGATTAGAACACCAAATTAGACTTCTGAAAATGGAGCTCACTGTATCACTCGAAAGATGCAGTGTGGTTTCGTGACATCTATAACTTGTGATGCTTCAGTACTTAGATTAAACTGCTATTGACATGAGTGGATAGTGAATTGAGGTTTTCTTTTTGCATAACCCGGCTAATGTAAAAAGTTAAAAATTTAATCAGATCATCCTCAAAAAGCAGATCCGTAATATGCTGTATAATCTAAAAAAATTTTAAATTTCTTACTCCTAACAATATAAATTTTCGTATTTTATCTCTTCATCGGTAAGAATTGTTTCTTATTAAATACGTACAAAAGTTACAGAAAATTAGGTTAATTCAAACTTCGCTCATTAACTTTCGCTTGTTTAGAGCCGAGGACTTTCTTAAAAACATCGTATGGGAAGGAATGACGAAACAAAAAAAAGTCCAGGAACTAGTAAGGGTCAGCTTTAGTGTGAATATCAGTGGTATACAAAGCGACAATTTCATAGGGACTACGGTGGACTAAATCACCTGGCTCTAGGCTGAGGGACTGATTTACCTCGCTTTCCTCTGTCTTCTGAATATATTTTCCAGTTTTCAGATTATGCCCATGTGATGTATTGTAAAAGCATGGCTGTAGAAACGTCTACATGTAAAAGCTTCCAGAAGCTTTCACATGTGTCTATTTCTTCTTTTCCTTAACAAACCATACCACTGGCGGGATAGAACCGGCGATCAGAGAGTCTCAAAACTCCAGACGGTCTGGGAATTTTGTGATCTCTGTGATCGCGGGTTCTATTCCGCCAGTGGTTATGGTTTGTAAAGGAAAAGAAGAATTAGACACATGTGAAGCATTCTGGGAATTTTACTTGGTAGACTTTTCTACATCCAGTGCTTTTATCCTACATCCACATGGGCATTAATCGAAAACTGGAAATAATTTACAGAAGACAGATGGAAAGCGAGCGGTAATCAGTCCTCAGCCTAAGGAGCAGGTGATTAGAACGTTATAGTCTATGAAATTGTCGGTTTGTTTCCACTGATATTCACACTAAGAGGCTGACCTTTACGAGTTCTGGACTTTTTTTTTTTTTCTTTCTTCATACGATGTTTTAGGAAGCTAAGATGTGTACAGTGCGCACGGCTCTAACAAGCGAAGTTAATGAGCGAAAGTTTGATAACCTTTAATTTTCTGTAACTTTTGTACGTATTTAATAAGAAAAAATCTTACGATGAAGAGGAAAATACGGAACATTTAATATTGTAGGTATGTAAGAGAATATTAGATTATTACAGCATATTGTAAGGATATAGTCTTTTTGAGGATGGTTCGATAAATTTTTAACTTTTACTAGCCGGGTTATGCAAAAGAAGAAACTCATTCACTATCACTCATTATATAGCAGTTTAATTGAAAAGTACTGAAGCATCACAATTTAAATGATAGTCACGAACCACACTGATCTGTTTCGAGAGAAATACAGTGAGGCTTCCATTTTCAGAAGTCTAATTGGGAGTTTCTAATCCCTTCATAAACGTTGCTTACACACCACAGTATATTCAGGTCCCCAAATATCACTTGTGTCTCTAGCTTATGTCCTCACTTTCTAGATTTATTTTTTTTTCCTTATGCCATTAAAAGTAACATGGTTTTTATTCACATTGTATTTCACTAAGCCTATATATTGCGAACATATCTTATTTTCATCTGATTTTCTTTTTCAGGACTAGCTGTCTCCCACCAAGAAAGGACGACCCACCCCAACCTAAAAAATATCATTCAGTGACTTTAGTAAGTAATATTCACCGTTACAGAAAATATAGTAACTAGACGAGGTATTCACACTGAGTGCACTAAGTTACAACAATGTATTTACTACTCGGCAAAACCAGCGTTGCTTGTTTCTTGGTTCCTTTGCTTCTTCCTGAAGGTTAGTTTCCTCTTCCTGTTCTGAAAATGAATCTAGAACCTCTTAGGTGGTGCACTTCATTCCTGTCCACCTAATAAAGGACAGGGGCTAGCAAAATCATTTTTTATTTTTCGTAAATTTCTATGAAATTTTTTTAGTGATTTAATCGCATTTGAAGCCTTACACACCTGTTTAAGGGGACTTTTTGCCTTTCTTAAAGATAGAAGAAAAAAATAGTTTTATGCCTTGTTCAACAGGGCCATAAACTCTTCTTATTCTACAAAAATTGGTATAAGATGTACAATATCATGTTGAATAGCAGGTTGAAAGATAAGGTCTAGGTATATCTTAGTACAAACGCATCTAATAAAATTGCTGGAAGTTTTCTTTTTTTAACGATTTTTTTTATATTTTTTGGAAGAAAAATCAATAAAAAACAAAGCAGTAAAAAATTATCGGCAAATCCCCTTTACATGTAGTAGAACCATCATTACTCCAATAACCATGTTGCAAAAAATCATGACACTCCTGTAAATACTTTTCGCCAACAATAAAAAAGTAAATAACTTAATTCTGACTTACCCCATTAATTTGCTTAATGTAAAAACGTTCTACGGTCATCGCGCGCACATTTCACCGTGTAGCGAACATCCAACACATGTTGACAGCCCACGTGACTTAGGCTTTTATCACTCTTGAATTTGATGGAGTCCTCCAAAGGGGGGGGGAAAAAGTTGCAATGCAGTGTATTTAGAATGAAACATCATAAAATCGTAATATTTGGAGAAAAAAAAAAACAAGATGAATTGTCATCTGTCTGTTTGAAGATAGCTAGCAAGAAAAAAAAATTGCATTTTTGGGAAAACTACTTAGAAATTGTTAGAAATAAGCATTAATTACATCCGTTGTTGCCATAATTATTCACTATTTTTCGATAAGTAAACATTTTTTTTTCCATATTTTCAATTTTTCTTTTATCACTCAAAAACCATTTGCCACTCGTCCTTCACTTGCGAACTGCTGCTCAAAATTTCAGAGAATCCCTCATTAATCCATCAGGTGTTGCAGTGAATTTATTCATCAAAAATGATTTGGTAATATTTTAGTCGTAAGTAATGGAACTCAGGAAAGGTGTTGAATTTCCATGTTCTCCTTTAGGAAAATAAAGGAATAAAAAAAACATAATATAACTTTAATTAATATTCAAAAAAGTATTTAAAAATTTAGAAAAAATATACAAGTTTATTTTTAAAATAAATAGAAAATACGAAGTCTAGATATCTTAACTGAAACAAAAATTGAAAAAAAGAATAAATGTTTAATGACAAATCTAACAAAGGATAAATTGATGACATTTTGAAAGCCTCCGTCTTTATTATGTGGAATCACCGAATGAAAGTCAAAGAGCTTTTCTGACAATTTTCTTTTTACATCGTTGTGATGTTGACGCTTAGAGTAAACTCGACTAAGCCAGCCGTATATTAGGTTAGGTATGATTCGTCAGGAAAACACTTGTCGTGTTTCCGGACGTGGGTCTAGTACCCTTGATATTAGCCTTATGATCGTAATGAACCAAGGCCAAGAGGTGTTCAGATGTTCAGGACTATCTTGCTAGTACTCCAGGTGATCAGACTATCTTGCTAGAGTACCTCCAGGAAGGTAAAAGCTGCGTTTACTCCACCAGCTTTATAAAAGTGCAGCACGTACTGCATAACACATGAAGTGAAGGCGAGACAACAGTGGAAAAACCCACTAGTGAAGTAAGGTCGTGCTTTAAACCTAACCTATAGGCACACCTACTTCCATTAGAAGGTTTTTCACTGTGTTCGCCTAATTACTTGTTCCACCTCATCTGTCTCAGTTTATAGCTTCGATCCGCGAATATGTTGTACTTTTAACCAGACTGGTGGACTGAAGCACGGACTCCAGGTTTGAGAGACTGATTACATCAAATTCACATCTTCAGCTGTTGTCTGTATTGCACTGAAGAAGCCATTGGCTGAGAAAAGTTCCAGAATAAAAATTCCTAATTTTTGCGAAGTGTCTAAGGATATCTATCAAAGCTGGATCTTCTATTAGTTTACGTTCTTAAGCGAAAAAACTGACAGTGAAAGGATAAGGAAGAATATTCCTCCGGTTGCCAAGGAAGTTTAATATGAAAATTTTATTTGAATTTTAAACCCGGAGGGTTAGCCACCATTGGAATCCTTCAATCTTATATACCAGGTTGCGATCCACACCAGTCGACTAACATCCAAGTACCTTCTTGCTTGCTGGGGTGAACGGGGACAGCACATTTTTTTTAGGAAACAACGCACAATGTTCACCCGGACGGGGATTGAACACGGGGACACTGTGTGCGTGAAGCGAGAGAGTTGCCTTACCAGTCTCAACATCTCCTCGACTGCAAGGGCGCCCACTTACTCTAATGCTGGACTAAGAGTCTTTATCGAGATCTCTTCTTTGCACAATTCGACTCGATTCGATAATAACTTAACATGTACAATGTACTTAGCTCCCTATAATTTACTGTGGCTCGCACTTAGAGTTGTAACCTACGCAACTAAGTAAATTAAAATATTATTAAATAAGACCGGTAATAAGGGGCTTGTTTAAAAATTTAGGGCATTTCAATCTACATTATTTAATTATTAATATTATTCTTATTATTATTATTATTATTATTATTATTATTTATCCCTAAGGGCTATCTCCGAGGAGTAGATTTTTTCTATTTTTTATTACTAAAAATTTTGGTGTTTATTTTTCTTATTTTACGATGATGACAAGGAAAAAGACTGTACGGTTAGCAAGCTCGATGCCCTATGACCAAAATAGTTGATCCTATTCCCATCTATCTTGTTAATAGCTCTGAAACTTCCAATAAACCTCTAATGGCGTAGACTTCAAACCTCAAAAATTGTTGCTTTCTAATTTGACGCCGACTGAGAGTGAACGTATAGTGTGAATCTGATCTGCAATTTTATTATGTAAAATAGTGTGAATATTAATCCCATTTTAATATATTTGGATTTGCATGTTGTGAATGGTTTCAGCTTTTAATGGTGATATATCCATACGCTAGGTTAATACCCATTAAGTTAGTTAGTTGTACCGAAAAATCACTGGATTGGGAGCAACATAATAAAAATCAGGAGAATGCTAAACCGTAAGATTATACGCGCATGGTGGGGGGGGGTGAAAGGTATTTAGACTAAATTCAGGGAACTGGAGCACAGATCTAATTCCTAGATCAAGAGCCCCTCACCAACGTCAAGGAACCTCTTTGAGTGGAATCGGAGCAACAGCTGGGAAAATGACTTCTGATATGCTTCAAATTTAGCCGTGTGTGTTTGCTAGAAAGCAACGTGTCCGACTGTTATTGGAATTCATAAGTCCCAATCTAACGTGTTTTATTTAAAACAAATTTTTCTGATAACGATTTCCGTCTAATAACTAAGAATGCCTAGGTATTACCGGCTCAAAATATTAACTCTGAAGCATTACATAAGAAAGAAATACATCCAATAAGCTTAAGGACAGTTTTGGGAGCAAATCTGATTATTTTACGATTTGTTTCAAATGGGAATCATTGGATTAAGATTATTTACAGGAATGCCTTTTATGATAGGCTTAAACTTTCATTGTTGATGGGATTTATTAAAAATACAAAATCTTTGTGTTCTCTTTCCGAAATGTTAAATTTAAACTTTACAATTTATTTAGTTCTGCAGTGTTAGTAACTGTGAAATAAATCCCGATGTTTTCTTTCACTGGTTTATCTTAGAATAATTCTATATAATATACTTTTGTGTACATTTAAACACGTCTGTGTTCCCTAAAGACCATTTATAAAAAATATTAGTGTCTATTATTTACATCTCAGTACTTAATTTCTTAAATCTCAACTGCTAGTTATTCATGTTGCTAGATAACGTGTTTGGTGTAATTTTGGCCTGAGTCTCAGTTTGCTTTTTTTGAACAACAATGGGGGGAAATTTAAACACTACTTTTCATGCGTTTAATTTCTAATTCCTCATTAAGTTGCCCTTCATCCTCGAAGCTGTTTACTTGTTAATGCCAAATTCTCAAGAGATTCGAATTAAATTTTGCTTCTGTATTTCAGGATATTTGTCTTGAGTTACAAGAGACTACATCTCGGCGTGACTTCAAGCTAATGTTTCTTGGGGAAGCGTTTTGAGTTAGGTTTTGGGTTGTAAATTTTTAATTTGCTATATTATTGAATAAATTGGGATCTTAGCGTTACGAAAGCTTTCCTTTAATGTTTTTCAAATCTTTCAACGCTAATTTTTAGCTGTGGTTTTACCAAACATAGGTGCCACTGTGCGCTGTTCTCTTTCAGTGCACTGACGTGGAGGGTTATGCAATTGGAGATATCTTCTCGAATCGCGTAACGACAGAAATACAGCTTGTTAATATACATTCTCAGGGTAGGAAAGCATTAAACCACACAGGCGTCATGTAGACCTTGTCGATACGAATCGGAATCGAGGACGACGAGAGCTGTTCGTAAGATGGAAGGAAGAGGATAAGGAAGGATGGAAATTACTGGAGAAAAGGATGGGAAGGAGGGGAAGAGGAGGAATCAAGGCAAAGTGGTGAATGGGAAATTATCAAAATCTGGAACCCGAGGGAAAATGAGAGTAACTAATTCCGTGTTTACGAACCTTCACGAGAATCAAGGTTGCTCAACTAAAAGGGTTAAATACGGACTCATCAACAGTAGACAAAGGAAATACGTTTGAAACACGAACGCGTTTTTATTATGAGAACTAGCTTGCTTGCATAATTGATGTTATTACAACAGGTGCCTCTCTAATAGCCTCTTATAATGACCTAATTTGGTAAACACGAAAGAGCTTGCTCTTAATGTTTTAGAAGAGAGGGTAAATCGTTTAATCCTAACTTCAAATATGTCATTGCTTTGATACAGTTGGCAATTTGTGCCCCGAGACTGGTGATATTGAAGGTTCAGGAAGTGACGCTCGACCTGAAGTAGTTTATGCAGCTTGACCTGAGTTTGGTGTATGTGACCTGTGGTTACTCTATGTATCTGAGGCATATGTGACCTGTGGTTACTCTAAGTAATCTGAGGTATGTGTGACTTACCTGAGCCTTGATAAATTGGCCACATTGATTTGTTTATGATTACTAGCATTTATTTTATTTTTTAGTAAACGTAGGCCTTAAATCCGTGATGTGTATATCTAATTTTTTAAAAAGTAAATAAATAAATAATTTACATATATTATTATATATTATATATTATATAATATATATTTATATATATATATTTATTAATATATATTTATATATAATATATTCTATATATATATATATATATATGTGTGTGTGAGTGTATGTGTGTGTGTTATGTGTGTGTGTGTGTTGGTGGTGTCATTCCGATAGTTAAAATTTGTGTATGCCTTAGTTGATTAGTGTGGAGGGGATAGTAGTGGAGTGTGGAAGTGATATTATAGGTGGTGGAAGAGGATCGTAGACGGAGTGTGGGAGGGGATAGTGAGGAGTGTGGAGAGTGGGTAGTAGACGCGTGTGGAGGGGGCGCCTACAATATAGGAGTGTGGGAGGAGGCTATAATATAAGCGTGTTGAGGATATAGTGTAGGAGTGTGGAGGGGATAATAGGGAGCGTGGAAGGGGATGAAGAGGAGTGTGGAGAGGGGATAGTAGATTGGAATGTGTGTTGGGATAATATAGAGTGTGAAGGGGATGTAAAGGAGTGTGGGAGGGGATGTTTGGAGGAGGGTGGAGGGGATAGTGGAATGAGTGTGGAGGAGATAGTAGAGGAGTGTTGAAGAGGGTAGTAGAGGGAGTGTGGAGAGGATTAGTAGAGGAGTGTGGAGAGGATGATAGAGGCGTGTGGAGGAAATGGATGATATAAGATTGTTGTAGGGAATAATATTGGAGCTGTGGAGGGATAGTAGAGGAGTGAAAGAGGAGTGTGGGGGGGATACTGAGGGAGTGTTGCGGGTATTGTAGTAGGAGTGGGAGCAGGATTGTGGAGGAGTGTGGAGGGGGGTAGTGGATGAGTGTTGGAGGGGTTGGATAGTAGAGGAGTGCGAAGGGGATAGTAGAGGATGTGTGGAAGGGATATATAGGAGTGTGGAGAGTGATAGTAGAGGAGTGTGGGGGTAGTAAAGAGGGGTGTGGGAGGGGATTAGAGACGAGTGTGGAGGGGATAATATAGGAGTGTGGAGGGGATAAATCGGAGTTTGTTGAGGATATAGTGTAGGAGTGTGGAGGGGATAGTAGTGGAGTATGGAAGGGGATAGTAGAGGAGGTTGGAGGGGATAGTAGAGGAGGTGGAGGGGATATTAGAGGAGTGTTGGAGGGGATAGTAGACGAGTGTGGGAGGGGATAATAAAGAAGTGTGAAGGGGATAGTTTAAAGGAGTGTGGAGGGGATGGTGGAGGAGTGAGGAGGGGATAGGTGGACGAGTGTGGAGGGGAGGATAGTAGTGTGGAGGGGAACTTGGAGGAGAGTGGAGAGGGATAGTGGGGTGTAGTGGGAGGGGAAAGTGGAGGAGTGGGGATAGGATTTGTAGAGGATTGTGGAGGAAATAGTGGAGGAGTTGGAGGGGATGTGTAGAGTGTGGAGAGGATGCAGTAGGAGTGTGGAGGGGATAGTGGAGGAGTATGAAAGAGGATATTGGAGGATAGGAGGTGCAGGTGGATACTGGAGGAGTGTTGAGGGAGGACTGGAGGAGTTGTAGATAGGAATGTGGAGGAGTGTAGAGAGGATAGTGGAGGAGTGTGAAGGGGATAGTAGAGACGTGTGGATGGGTAGGGGAGGAGTGTGAAGGTGATAGTGAAGGAGTGTGAAGTGGTATTGGAAGGAGTGTTGTAGGGATAGTGGACTACGTGTGGGACGGGATAGTAGAGGAGTGTGGAGGGGATGTAGAAGAGTGTGGAGGGGCGATAGTGAGGAGAAATGTGGAGGGGATAGTGGAGGAGTGTGGAGGAGGATTATGGGAGGAGTGTGGAGGGGGATACTGGTGTAGTGGGAGGGGCTAGTGGTGGAATATGGAAGTAGGATATTGGAGTAGTATGTAGAGGATACTGTAGGAGTGTGGAGGGAGATAGCGGAGGAGTTTTGAATATGAAGAGGATATTGGACTAATCCATTCAGGAAGTTCAGTTCTAATTTCTAATTTATTGCTATTTGCCCAATAAAGAGTAATGAATGCAAGAAATAGTATCATCCCTACACTGTTAATCTACTATACCACTAACAAGTCTCCCTGACTGTGGTCTTCTGTCACTACTGTGTACATCTTCAATCAACACCAGAGAAAAAATCTACCTTCATTACAGTGTCCATCCTATACATCAGTTATCAGTACTCTATAAATTTCCATACTATATGCACCATTATAACAGGACATTATGTTACAATTTAAAACAACACACCTACCATGAAACACAATACACGTCTATCATCACCTATTCTTCATTTATCATAATTCTTAAAATTTTCCATCACTACATTCCACCATCATTACTCTACTCTTTTATTATAATTAAACTACATATCTGGATTCACTATACAACTAATATAAATACAATACACATCTCCTGTCACTAAACATTTAACATGAATATACACATATCAATAATTCACTACACATCTTCCATCAAGACATATCTACAATCTCTATTCATCTTCCCATTCCTGCCTTGTACATCAAGCATCATTACACTATATATTTACTTTTAAAAAATGTTCATCTTTCATCACATGGCGTCTATCATCACTACACATGTGATATGACTACTCAACACACCAAACAAAGTTTACTCATCATTATTACACCAAAAAATCACTATACTATATGTCTATCATTATTATACTTTCCAGATATGTCAGTTTACAATCTAGAATCACTACACATACTCCCAAAAAACCACACATCAGCATCACCCACTAGGAATCTTCAAATTCACTACAAAACATATCTAAACATTACTACATATCTACATTCATTACTCTTCATCCAAAACCATACTTTCACAATTCAACCATCTCATCTACAATATAACCATGCTATCATCAACATGCTATCATCAACACTGCTATCCTCAACACTGCAACATCAACATGCTATCATCAACCTGTAATCATCAACATTTATATCAACACTGCAACATCTACGTCACTACCACATCACTACAAAGCACCTTCACACACCACTACACTGCACAAGTCACTTCTTCATAATTGTCTCTACACTTCAGTCATCGCTTCCTGAAAATCATTGTTTCAGTCATCAGTTGAGTTTCAGTGATGGCCCTGACGAAATATTGTAGAATAAATATCAATTTATATACTTTTCCAAACTTACCCCCATAGCCGAGTTGGTAAAGCATCGACTGGCATCAAAGACGTGGGGTTCGAACCCCACCTCCACCTGTTTGATTTTTCACCTGAATACAGTGTGAAGAGTATAGTCACAAACTAGATCACAAATGGATGAACAACGACGATTGCTTCTAGAGGAAATTAGAAATGGAAGAAGAAAAAGGAAAATGAGAAAATCCGCGCAGGAAATTCTCCAAGGAAAGTGAAAGAAATCCTTGAACACAATAGAATGTTAAACAGCAATGGTTTGTTAACAAGAGAATTAAAGTCATACAAGCTGATATAGGAGAGAGCTAAGAAAAGACGCTTGGAGAAGCAAGAAAAAAATGTAATAAGAAGATACGAGATCTTGAATTGAAGGTTTAAGTTGTTGGAGTAGTTGTTAATGTAAGGAATTTATGTTATTATTATTAGAAGTTTCTTATGTTGTTATGAGGGTTTCATGTGTTGCTATGAGGGTTTCATGTGTTGCTCATTGAGGAGTTTCATGTATGTTGCTATGAGATGATTCTTATTTTTTAATGAGGAGATTGTTATTACCTTATCGTCATTAAAAATTTAAGAATCTTCTCATAGTAACACATGAAACTCCTCATAACAACATAAGAAACTTCTAATAATAATAACACTCCTCCACCACCTCTCCACACTCCCTTACCGCCTGTCACACTCTACACCACCCTGCACTCTCATCTACCACCCCCTGCCACCAACTCCTCAAACCACTTTCCCACACCCTTCTCTACACCTCCTCACACCCCACCAACCCTACACACTCCTCCACCACCCCACCCACCACTCCTCCACAACCCTCACACTCCTCCACCATCCCTTGACACTCCCACCACCTGTCCCACACGCCTCCACAACACTCTACTCTCTCCACTATCTCCTTCCACACTCTCCATAACTACAAATTACTCTCATCCACAACCCATCAAACACTCACCACCTGTCAACACACCTCCTCCACCACCCCTCCACACTCCTCCACACTCCACCATTACAAGTGTCAACATCCTCCAGCCACACCTCCCACTCCTCGACTCTTCCCTCTCATATCCTTATTACAAGAACACTCTCCCCACACCCCTCCACACTTTCTCCACGACCCTCCACACTTCTATACCACCCTCCACATTCCTCCACCACCCCTTCACACTTTTCCACCACCCTCCAACACTTTTCCACCAACCCTCACATTCTCTAAGACCCCTCCTCACTTCTCTACACCCCTCCACACTCGTCTCTCACAAGTCCACACACCTCCGCTACCCTTCCACACACCTCCACCTCCCTCCACACTCCTCAACCACCTTTCCACATCCTCTCATCGCTACACACTTCTCCACACTCCTTCACATTCTCCAATATCCCTCCCACACTTCTCCACCACCCGTCCACACTCCTCCACACTCCTCCACCACCTCCACGCTTCCTCCACCACAACTCACACTACTCTACTATTCACACTCCTCAAAATGCCCCTCCACCTCTCTCCAACACTCCTTCCACCACTTCTCACCAGCCGGCCACACTCTGCACTCCTATCCACACTCTCCACCACCGCTGCACACTCCTCCACCACCCCTGCACACTCCTCCACCACCCCTTCCACATCCTCCACCCACCCTTACCATCCTCACTACCCTCCAATCCCACTCCTCACAATTCTCCACCCCTCACCACTCCTTCAATACCCTCCACCATCCTCCACCACCCCTCTACTATCCTCATTATCTTCTCCTCACTCTCCATTAATCTTCTCCTCTCTCCTCCATCACAAGTTCACTATCATCCACAACCCTCCACATCCTTCCAACTTCCACACTCCTCCACATCTTTCCACACTCCTCCACTTTTCCCCTCTTACACTCCTCCATTTACAAGGACATCTCCTCCGCATCCTAAACATTCTCCCACCACCCCTCCCTCTTCTTACCAACCCTCCACACTCCTCCACCACAATCCAACTTTTTTACCACTGTCCACACTCATCCACATCCCCTCACACTCTCCAGCACTTCCAAACTCCTCCACCACCAATCCACATTCCTCCACCTCCACTCCCACACTCTCCAAGACCTCATCACACTCCGCCACACCTCCACCACCCTTCCACACTCCTCCCCTCGGCTCCACACTCTCCAACTCCCCCCACACTTCTCCACCACCTTCCACACTCCTCCACACTCCTCCACCACCCCTCCCACACTCCTCCACCACCTGGTCACTCCTGCACCTCCCCCTGCCACTCGTCCACACCCCTACAAACTCTCACCACAACTACCAGACTCATCACCACCTTTCCACACTCCACCACTTCCGCAACACTCCTACACCACCATCCACACTACTCCACCAATTACTATACACTCCTCCACCACCGCTCAACAATCCTCCACACCCGGTCCACACTTCACCACCTCTGCACACCCAATCCACCACCCCTTGCACTCTCCTCCTCCAACCGTCCACCACTCCTTCACTACCCCTCCACACTCCACCATCCTCCACACTTCTCCACCCCCTCAACACTCCTTTCAACCCCTCCACACTCCTCCACCACCCCTCCACTCTCGTCCTCAACCCCTCCACACTATTCACACTCCACCACTACTCCATCAAAACTCCTGCACCGCATCTCCACACTACCTTCACACCCCTCCACGCTCCTCCACACCCTCTCACTCTCCTCACCAACCATCCCCACAGTCCCACCCAACCCTCCAACACTCCACCACCTGTTCCAAACGCCTTCCCACGCCCTTCTACTCTCTCCACTATCAAACTCCTCACTCCTCCATTACAAGTTCACTATCATCCACAACCCATCCCCATCCTTTCGAACTCTTGTCCACACTCTCCTCCACCAACCTCCACACTCCTCCACTATCCCTCCCGCTCCACCATTACCAAGTCCACACTCCTCCACCACCCCTAAAACATTCTCCACTATTCCCTTCCACACTCCTCCATTTGCAAGTTCTACTCTCCTCACCACCCCTCCGCACTTCTCCACACTTCCACACTTCTCTACCACCCATCCTCACTCCTCCACCACCGCTCCACACTCCTCCACCCTTACCTACACTATTCCTCCACACTCCTCAATCACCTTCCAAACTCATCCATCGCTCCCACTTCTCCACCACTCCTTCCCCACTTCTCAATATCCCTCCACACTTCTCCACCACCCTTCCACACTCCTCCACACTCCTCCACCACCCCTCCACGTCCTCCACCACAACTCCACACTACTCTACTTTCAACTCCTCAACGCCCCTCCACACTCTTCCAACATCCTCCACACTCCTCCACAGCCGGCCACACTCCTGCACACCCCTGTCCACACCCCTCCACCCCCGCGCCCACTCCCCCCACCCCCCCTGCACACTCCTCCACCACCCCTCCACACTCCCCCACCACCCTTCCACCTCTTCACTACCCCCCCAATCCCCCACTCCCCACATTTCTCCACCCCCTCAACACTCCTTTCACTCCCCCTCCACACCCCTTTCCACCCCCCCTCTATATCCTCCATTATCTTCCTCCTCCCCATTATCTTCCCCTCCCCTCACAATTTTCACTATCATCCAAAACCCCCTCCACATCCTCCACCACGTCCACCCCTCCCCCACTTTTCCACACTCTCATTTTTCCCCTCTCACTCCTCCTTTACAAACCATTCCTCCACACCCCAAAAACCTTCTCCACCCCCCTCCCCCTTCTCTCCAAAACCCTCCACCCCCCCCCCCCTCAAATGAATTTTTTATGAGAGAAGGCCACAAACATTTGATTAACACAGAAGCCTATCGATTGTTATTCCTGACGCCAAATGCTTCAAACAGGCGATAATGAACATGCCCATACACTCTGCCCCAGGGCCAGACTCATGGAACTCTGTGTTCATCAAGAACTGCAAGAAGCCCCTATCCCCGAGCCTTTTCCATCCTATGGAGAGGGAGGCATGGACACGGGGGTCGTCCCACAGTTACGTAAAACAAACCAGACATAGCCCCACTCCACAAAGGGGGCAGTAAAACAACGGCAAAGAACTACAGACCAATAGCACTAATCTCACTCGCCATATCATTAAAAATTTTCGGAAGGGTCCTAAGAAGCAGATCACCACCCATCTAGAAACCCATCAGTTACACAACCAGGGCAACATGAGTTTAGAACAGGTCGCTCCTGTCTGTCTCAACTATTGGATCACTACGACAAGGTTCCTAAAAGCACTAGAAGACAAAAAAGAATGCAGCATGTTAATATATACAGAATTTGCAAAAGCTAAAAAGCCTTCGACCAAGTGTGACATGGGCGTAATAGCGCACAAAATGCGTGCCTAAGAATAACAGGAAAAGTCGGTCTATGGATCTATAATTTCCTCACTAACAGAACACAGAGAGTAGTCGACACAGAGTAACAAGTCCGAGGCAGCTCCGGTGAAAAGCTCTGTTCCACAAGGCACAGTACTTCGCTCCCATCTTGTTCCTCATCCTCATATCCGACATTAGACAAGGATTTCAGCCACAGCACAGTGTTCTTCCTTTGCAGATGACACCCGAATATGCTTGACAGTGTCTTCCAATGCAGACAAATTGGGGGCCAAAAAAAAAAGGGGCTCAGGCGGACATCACAAATCTTTCAGTGGGCGCAGAAAACAATATGAAGTTCAACGATGAGGAAATTTCAATTACTCAGAAATGGTAAACATGATAATTAAATCTTCATCAGAGTAAAAACAAATTCTGGCCACAAAAATAGGAGCGAAAAAACACCAACGACAAAGACCTGGAGTGATATGTCGGGAGGATCTCACTTCAAGGACCATAACATTGTATCAATCGCATCTGCTAGAAAAATGACAGGAAGGGATAATGAGAACCTTCAAAAACTAGGAGAGGGCCAATCCATGACGACACTCTTCAGGTCACTTGTTCTATCTAGGCTGGAATATTGCGGCACATAACAGCACCTTTCAAAGGCAGGTTGAAATTGCGACCTACAAAAATGTAGCAGAGAAAACTTTCACGGCGCGGCATAACGGAGATAAAACACTCAATTACTGGGAGCGCTTGGAAGGTTCCTAAACCTGTATTCCCTGGGAACGCAGGAGGGATGAGATACATGATTATATACACCTGGAAAAATCCTAGAGGGACTAGTACCGGAACTTGCAACGAAAATTACTCACTACGATAAGCAAAAGACTTGGCAGACGTGCACCATCCCCCCATGAAAAGCAGGGGTGTCACTAGCACGTTAAGGAGACCATACAATAAGTGTCAGGGGCCCGAGACTGTTCAATGCCCTCCCAGACACATAACGGGGATTACCAACAGACCCTGCAATCTTCAAAGCTGGCACTGGAACAAGCACCTAAAGTTAGTTCTGATCAGCCGGGCTGTGGCTGTACGTCTGGTTTGCGTGCAGCCAGCAGCAAACAGCCTGTTGATTCCAGGCTCTGATCCACAGGAGGCTGGCACAGGACCGGGCCGCGGGGCGTTGACCCCGGAACTCTCTCCAGGTTAAAAACTCAGGTAAACTCCTCACACCACACACACCTCCACACTCCTTCACCACCTTTCCACACTCCTCCATCGATCACAACTTCCCAACACTCCTTCACACTTCTCCAGTACCTTCCACACTCTCCACCACGCCTCCACACTACTCAACCACCCCTTCCACACTTCTCTACACACGCCACATCCTCCACCATCATCCACACTTCTCAACACTCTTCCCACACTTCTCTACCACCCTCCACATTCCACACCCCTCCACACTCTCCATCACATTTGCCACTTCCTCCTATATGCTCACACTTGACTCACAGAAAATCGCTAATCGCACGAATGCAACTAAAACCATACCCCCGGCCGGGATTTGAACCCGCGGTCACGTAGCTGGTCTAGTGGCCTAACGCGACGGGCTGGAGTTTTGAGACTTATGGACCGGCGGGTTCAATCCCGGCGGGGGTATGGTTTAGCTTCACACTTCCCCGCCACTTCTTCAAACTTCTCCAATACCATTCACACAACTCCCCCCCCATCCAAATTCTCCCACACACCTCCACCACCCCTCCACACTCTCCGCCACCCTTCCACAACTCCTCCACCCACCCCTCCAACACACCTCCATCTTCTACTCACCTTTCCACACTCCCTCCTCATCGCTCCACACTCCTCCACAAATCCTCCTCACATTCCTCCACCACTTTCACCACATCGTCAAACTAACACGCCACACTCTTCCTACACCTTCCACACTTCCTCCACACCCCTCCAGACTCTTCACCACCTCCACACTCCTCCACACACCCTCCCACACTCCTACACACTCCTCCACCCCACTCCCAACTCCCCATCGCTCACACTCCTCCACATCCCCATCACACTTCATCCCACCCCTCTACACTCCTCCATACCCTCCATTGACTTCTACATTCTCACACCCGTATACCCTCCTACTCTAATCCTTTACACACTCCTTCACTCCACTCCACACTCTCCAACCACTCCTCTACACTTATTCCACCAACCAATCACACTCTCAACAACCCTCCACACTCCTCAACTATCCCTATTTTTTTTTCTTCTCTACTATCCCTTCACATTTCTTTCACTATCCCCTCACACCCCTCTATTATCCCCTCATCACTCGTCTACTATCCTCCCACTCTTCTCCACTATCTCCTTCCAGACTCCTCCGCTATCCCTTCCTCGCTCCTCCAATATCCCACATCACTCCTCCTCCATCACTCCACAATCCTCCACCCCTTTGCACTCCTCACCCTCCTCAACACTCCTCCACACCCTCACACTAATCCTCATCTGTCCACCACTCTCCACCACCCATCCACACTTATCCAAAACCCCTCCAAACTCTCATCCACAGCTCACCCTTCCACTCTCTCCTCCATAGCTCCACTTTTCATCACAACCCCTTCAAACTAAAATAACACCCCTCCACACTCCTCCACCATCCCTGCACATTCTTCCACCACCCCTCCATGCTTCTCCACACTCCTCACCAACGCTCCATACTTCCTCTCAACCTCACACTCCCCACATCCCCTCCACACTCCTATACCACCCCTTTACGCTTGCACCACCGAGCTCCACTCTCCTCCACCACCCCTCCACATTTCTTTAACCACCCCTCCACACTCTTCCACCACCCCTCCACACTCTTTCACGACCCGTCCACTCTTCCTCCACCACCCCTTCACAATACTCCACCACCCCTCCACACACTTTCACCACTCCTCAACAATCACCACACCTCCACACTCCTCCACAACCCCTTGCCACACACCTACACCACCCCTCCACACTTCATCCACCACCTGTCACACTCCTCACAACCCCCCTTCCATTCCTCCCACCTATCCCCTCCAAACTTCCTCCATTACAGTCACTCTCCTCCCACCATCCTACAAACTCTCCACCAACCTCCACACTTCTCCCCATCATCCAGACACTCCAACACAACCTGTCCACCACGCCTCCACCACCCCTCAAACTTGCTCCACTATCCCCTCCACACTCTCCATTAACAAGACTAAACTCTCATCCACCAACCCCTCCACATTGCTCCAGCAACCTGTCCCTCACTACTCCACCACCACCCCTCTACACTCCTCCACTATTCCCCTCCACACTCCACCATTACAAGTCCACACTCCTCCACCACCCCTGAACTATAATTCCACAATTCTCTCCACCACCTCTCCACTACAAGTCTACTCTCCTTCACCATCCCTCCCACACTTCTCACCTCCCTCCACATTCTCTACCAAACATCCATACTCCTTCACCACCCTCCATACTTCTCCACCACCCTTCCACTCTTCTCTACCACCTCCACAATCTCCACACACTCAACACTCCTCCATCGCTCCACACTTCTCCAAACACTCCTTCCACACTTTCCAGTACCCCTCCACACTTCTCAACCACACTCACACTCTCAACCACCCCTCCACACTTCTCTACCACACCTCCACCCCTCCTCCACCACCCCATCCACACTTCTCAACCACTCTTCCACACTTTTTCTACCACCCCTCCACACCCCTTTCCACACCCCCAACCCCCAAACACTCCTCCACCACATTTGCACACTCCTCCTATATGCTTCACACTTCCCCACCATTTCCTTCAACTTCTCCAATACCCCTCCACATTCTCCACCACCTCTTCACATCTCCACACCTCACCACCCCTCCACACTCCCCCGCCACCTTCACATCCTCCACCAGCCTCCACACTCCTCCACTATCTCCATCACCTTTCCACACTCCTCCTCCATCGCTCCACACTCTCCACCACCCTTCACACTTTCCAATAACCCTCCACACTCCTCCACACCCTCCACACTCCTCACACTCCTCCACACCCCTTTCCACTCTCCTCCATCACCTTCCACACTCCTCCCATCCATCACACTTCATCACCCCTCCTCTCTCTCCATAACCCTCCAGCTTCTACATTCTCCATCCACCCTTCACACTCCTACTCTACCCTTTACACTCCTTCACCTCCATCTCACACTCCTCACCACTTTCTACACTTTCCCAACATCCAACACCCCTCCAACACCCGTCCACACTCCTAACCCAAATTTTCTTCTCACAACCCTTTCACATCTTACCCCCTCCACACTCCTACAAACCCTCATCACTCCTTACTATCCCCCACTTCCCACTTTTCCCCCCCCAAATTTTCCTCGCACCCCCCTCCTCAATAACCATATCACTCCTCCTCCACCCTCCAAAATCTCCACCCCCTTTACACTCCCCAAACCCCTCCAAACACTCCCTCCCCACCCTCACCATTCCTCCCGTCCACATTCCTCAACCACCCTCCGCACTCTCCACACTCTCCACACTCCTCCCCCACCCACCCTCATTCTCCACAACACCCCAAACTCATCCACCACCCTTCCACTTCCTCCTTCCATTTATTCCACCACCAACTTCACACTAAAATACCACCCCTAAAACACTCCTCCCCACCCCCCACACTCCTCCACCATCCCTCCATAACTCCTCCCCCCACCACCTGTCAACCACTCCTCAACCACCCTCCTCCTTAAAGCCCTCTCCTACATCCACCTCCCCACCACCCCCCCCAAACCACTCCTCCCCACCTTCACACTCCTCCACCAACCCTCCACACTCCTTCCACTTCCCCCCACCCTCCAACCCCACACTCCTAAAAACCCCTCCAATCCTCCACTATCCCCCACCACCTCCTCCATTTTTGGTCTACTTCTCCACATCCCTCCCACTTCTCACCACCTTTTTCCACACTAATTCACCACCCTTCACATTTCTCCACCATCCTCCACCCCTAACCTTTTCCCCCGGGAAACCACCCAAATAAATTTTATTATTTAAATAAACCTGGGGGCCTATACCAACTTCCCCCCAAAAATCCTCACCAAAAACGGC
>NW_026483642.1:2500-12641 GCF_026875155.1 Cherax quadricarinatus | reverse complement strand
CCCACTTCTCCAAAGGTGCTTCGAATTCCGGTCATGTGTGGGGGAGCCATCCGGCCCCCTCGATGTTTCCCTTCCCATTTCCCGGGTTCCCTTAGCAACCGTATTCCTTTTTTCCCCAGGGTCCCCTCAGTATTCCCCCCCCCCCCTTCCCCCCATTCCCCAAGGTGCTCTGCCTTTCCAGGTCCAGTGCCGGGGGAGCCCATCCGGCCCCCTCAGTGTTTCCTTCCCCCCTTTCCCAGGGTTGCCTTAGCAACAAGTTCCCCTTCTTTCCCGGATTTGCCTCAGATATTCCCCCTTCCCCTTTCCCATTTCCCCCAAAGGGTTTCTCTCGCCTTTCCCAGGTCATGTGTCCGGGGTCTATCGTGCCCCCTCAGATGTTCCCCTTCCCCACTTTCCAGGGCTGTTTTCCAACCGTATCTTCTTTTTGGATCCCCCCCGTATTCCCCCCCCCCCTTTCCCCCTTCCCCAAAAGGTGCTCTCCCTTTCCCGGGCCCAGTGTGGGAGCCCATCCGTGCCCCTCGATGTTTCCTTCCTCACTTTCCCAGGGTTGCCTTAGAACCAGTTTTCCCCTTTTTTCCAGGAGTCCGCTCAATATTTCCCCCCCCCCCTTCCCCACTTCCCCAAGGTGCTTTCCCCTTTCCAGGCCCGTGTCCGGAAGTACCCGTGTCCGTAGTTTCCCCCTTCCCCATTTTCCCCGGGGTTCCCTTGCAACGTATCTCCTTTTTTCCCAGGAGTCTCCCTCGATATTCCCCCCTCCCCTTCCCCACTTCCCAAGGTGTCTGACTTTCCAGGTCCATGTTTCGGGGTCCATCCGTGCCCCCCTCAGTGTTTTTTCTTCCTTTTTCCCCAGGGCCTCCCCTTAGCCCAGATCCCCTTTTTTCCCAATGAGTCCCCCCAGTACCCCCCCCTTCCCTTCCCCATTTCCCCCAAGGTGCCTCCCCTCTCCAGGTCCAGTGTCCGGGAGTCCCCCGTGTCCCCTAGATTTCTCCCTTCCCCACTTTCCCAGGGTTGCCTTACCAACCTATTTTCTTCTTTCCCAGGGCCCCCCCCGATTTTCCCCCCTCCCCCTTCCCCACTTCCCAAGGTCTCTCGCCTTTCCCAGGTCCATGTGTCGGGAGTCCATCCGTGTCCCTCAAGTTCTCCCTTCCCTCTTTTTCCCCAGGGTCTCCCTTAGAAACCCATATCTCCTTCTTTCCCAGGAGTCCGCCCAGATATTCCCCCCTTCCCCTTCCCCCACTTCCCCTATGGTGCTCTCCCTCGCCTTTTCCAGGTCCATGTGTTCCAGGATCCATCCGTGTCCCTCAGATGTTCTCCCAATCCCACTTTCCCAGTTCTGCCCGTAGCAACCAGTAATCTCCTTCTTCCAAGAGTCCACCTCAGATATCCCCCCCCTCCCCCTTCCGCACTTTCCCCAAGGTGCCTCTCGCCCTTCCCCAGGTCCATGTGTCCAGGGGGAGTCCGTCCGTGTCCCCCTCAGATGTCTCCCCTTCTCCACTTTCCCATGTCAGCTTAGCAACCGGTATCTCCATCTTTCCCAGGATCCGCCTCAGATATTCCCCCCCCCTTCCCAAGGTGCTTTCGCCTTCCAGCCAAGGTGTCCAGAGTCCATCGTGTCCCCTCAAATGTTCTGTACCTCCCTTCCCACTTCCAAGGGTCTGCCTTAGCAACCAATATCTTATTCTTTCCCCAGGTCCATGAGTCCAAAGTCCATCTGTTCCCGCCTCAGATTATCCCCCTTCCTCACTTCCCAAGGTAGTCCTTGCCTTTCCCAGGGTCATGTTCAAGGAATCCATCCCGTGGGCCCCCGGATGTCGCCCTTCCTCACTTCCCTAGGATAACTTCCCAGCCTCACCTTCCCCCAGGTTATGTATCCCTCCGTGTCTAGCCAGATGAGAACGAGCCTTGTTGCTGGTCTACGGTAGAGACAGTCAGGTGGGGGAATTACAAGAGGGGACACACAGAACTGCGTCCCTGTAAATACACACCCACCAAGACAGTCTAGACCGTTGATCATTCCAGACGCAGCCCAAGCTACCGCCTGTCGACACCAAGGCCTGGTCATCAGTGAAATTTTGGAGTTCTATTTATAGATACAATTTTTTCTACATTAAATATAAGATTTTTTTTTACTTAATTAGCAGTTCAAGTGTGTTTTTTGTTTTTTGTTTTGTGAAGTTTTGTTGTGTTTATTAGTGTTTTTTTGTTAGTGTGTTTGTCCACTCCACGAGACTGTAAGAATGTTGAACTCTTATTTTCATTTGTTATTATCCTGTATATTCGCAAGAACGTCGCAGTGATTTACAAGCCCTCGCACAGTGAAATATATCACATTGTCTGACTTTTTTAGTTATCCTAGGGGTAATACGGCCATATGTTACTGGCCGTGATCATTTTGTGTAACTATTTATGTAATCTATACTAAAAAAACTTACACAACACTCCTTATTTTCACCTCATTTGCACATTTGTGCAACTGCAGCCTGCTGGGTCACCATCATTTTCATACACGCATCACAATTCACGCAACTTCAACGCACATACACCATGTAAAGAAACACTCATCCAACCTCTTACACTATTTAATGAATGCAATCACAACGCGAGCGCACAACACCCACACACACACATATAAATATATATAACATTTATAATATATATATAATTATAAATAAATAAATATATATATATATCCACATAATATCTTTAAGCGTATGAAGATATATAATATATATAATACACACACAACACACACACATATATATAGTATATATATAAAATATATATATATATATATATATATATAAATATATATATATATATATATATTATAATATATAATATATATAATAATATATATATATTATATATATATATATTGTGTGTGTTGTGTGTGTGTTGATATATATATAAATATATAAAATAATATAATAGTAAATATATATATAGATATATCAATATAAATCTATATATATATATTATATATGTGTGTGTGTGTGTGTGTGTGTAATTATATACATATATATATATATATATATATATAAAAAATAAAAATTTAAAATGTGTGTGTGGTGTGTGTGTGTGTGGATAATTCTTTATTGAATCCATTACTTTCCTACATCTTCCACAACAGTGTCTCTCCACTAAACAACATCTTGCAGTTGTATATAAGACTGTGTCCAGCAGTTGTAAACTGTACCAGAAACAAACACTGACCGCATTTGATAAACTTACAGAAACAAACACTGGGAAAAAGCTGTTCATTATTTTGTTTTGTTTAACATTTATTGTTATATTTGTGTCCCGTATTGACTCTGTCATCCACACGAAATCTGCTACAAAAATGTCATCAGTTTTCCTTTTTGTGAGTTCGTCTTTTTAATATATATGCAGTCACTGAAAGGTCCACAAGTAACACGCAAGTACACAAAGTAAACACACACACACACACACACACACACACACACACACACACACACACACACACACACACACACACACACACACACACACACACACACACACACACACACAATTCTCTCGTTCCAATGTGGATAATATACATGGAGAGAATTTCGGGGGTCAACGCCCCCGAGGCCCCGTCTGAGACCAGACCTCTAGAATATATATAAACACAATTTGCCCAGCACACGTATAATACTTAATATCCAACCCCTGTGTCACTCACATGTGTGCAAACATTCTCATGCACATATGTGTACTTTCTCACACAGACATCATGAGACCACACCTCTCCTTATAAGTGTATCTGCTCTATAGTATATTAGAGTGTAAGTCTGAGGGACCTGCTGGTTCACCAGACTATTAAAAATTCGAGATAAATTACCTCCTACTTGATAACAATAGTGTTACGCTAGAAACATCCACAACATCCAGAGTGTTACGCTAGGAACATCCACAACATTCACAGTGTTACGTTAGAAACACCCACAACATCCACAGTGTTACGTTAGAAACACCCACAACATCCACAGTGTTACGCTAGAAACATCCACAACATTCACAGTGTTACGCTAGAAACATCCACAACATTCACAGTGTTCCGCTGGAAGCATCCACAACATTCACAGTGTTACGCTAGAAACATCCACAACATTCACAGTGTTCCGCTGGAAGTATCCACACATTCACAGTGTTACGCTAGAAACATCCACAGCACTCACAGTGTTACGCTAGAAACATCCACAACATCCACAGTGTTACGCTAGAATCATCCACAAATTCACAGTTTTAACGACTAGAAACATCCACAACATTCCAGTGTTCCGCTGAAGTAATCCAACAACTCAACAGTGTTACGCTAGAAACTCTACAACATTCACAGTGTACGTTAGAAACACTGTGAAAGTTGTGATTGTTCTTTCCCAAAGTCCGCCTCAGAATATCCCCCCCCCCCTACCCTTCCCACTTCCCCAAGGTCTCTCGCCTTTCCCAGTCCATGTCTCAGGGAGTCCATCCGTGTCCCCTCCAGATGTTCTCCCTTCCCTCACTTTCCCAGGGTTCTGCTAGCAACCAGTATCTCCTTCTTTCCCAGAGTCCGCCTCGGATATCCCCCCCCTTCTCCCCACTTCCCCAAAAGGTGCTCTCGCCTTTTTCCCAGACCATGGGTCCGGGAGTCCATCCGTTCCCCCTCAGATGTTCTCCCCCTCCCTTCCCCTCTTTCTGTGTCTGCCCTAGCAACCAGCATCTCCTCTTTCCCAGATGCCCGCCTCGGATATTCCCCCCCTTCCCTTCCCTCCCCACTTCCCCAAGGTGCTCATCGCCTTTTCCCAGGTCCCATGTGTCCGGGAGTCCCATCCCGTGTCCCCTTCAGATGTTCTCCCTTCCCCACTTTCCCCAGGGCAGCCTTAACAACCAGTAATCTCCATTCTTTCCCAGAGGTCCCCTCATCATATTCCGCCCCCCCTTCCCCAGCTTCCCCAAGTTGCTCTCGCCTTTCCGGTCCATGGCTCAGGGAGTCATCCGTGTCCTCACTCAGATTTTCTCTCCCTTCCCCACTTTCCCAAGGGTCTCCTTAGCAACCAGTATCTCCTTCTTTCCCAGGAGTCCGCCTCGATAATCCCCCCCCCTTCCCCACTTCCCCAAGGTGCTCTCGCCTTTCCCAGGTCCATGGGTCCGGGAGTCCACATCCGTGTCCCCTCAGATGTTCTCCTCCCATCTTTCCCAGTTCCGGCTTAGCAACCAGCATCTCTCTTCTGTCCCAGGAGCCCGCCGCGGAATATTCCCCCCCCTTCCCTACCCCACTTCCCCAAGGTGCCTCTCTCGCCTTTCCCAGTCCAGTTCAGGGAGTCCATCCGTGTCCCCTCATATGTTCTCCCCTTCCCACTTCCATTCTGCCATAGCAACCAGCATCTCCCTCCTTTTCCCCAGCAGCCCGCCCTCGGATATTACCCCCTCCCTCCCCACATCCCAAGGTGCTCTCGCCTTTTCCCAGGTCCATGTGTCCGGGAGTCCATCCGTGTCCCCTCAGATTCCTCTCCCTTCCCCACTTTCCCAGGGTCTGCCTTAGCTAACCATATCTCTTTCTTTCCCAGGAGTTCCGCCGCGGATAATCCTCCCCCCCCCCTTTCCCCACTTCCCAAGGCTCTCGCCATTCCCATTCCATGTGTCCAGGAGTCCATCCGTGTCCCCTCAATGTTCTCCCTTCCCCTCTTTCTTCCCAGGGTCGCTTAGCACCAGCATCTCCTTCTTTCCCAGAGTCCGCCTCGGATTATTCCCCCCCCCCTTACCCCACTTCCCCAAGGTGGCTCTCGCCTTTCCCAGTTCCCATGTGTCCGGGAGTCCATCCGTTGGTCCTCCTCAGATGTTCTCACCCTTCCCAACTTTCCCAGGATTTGCCTTGGCAACCAGTATAATCTTCTTTCCCAGGAGGCCGATCGATATCCCCCCCACCTTCCCCACTTCCTAAGTGCTCTCCTCGCCTTTCCCAGGTCCATGTCCGGGAGTCCATCCGTGTCCCCCTCAGAGTATTCTCCCCTTCCCCACTTTCCAGGGTCTGCCTTAGCAACCAGTATCCTCCTTTTTTCCCCAGGTGTCCCGCCCAGATATTCCCCCCCCCACTTCCCACACTTCCCCAAGGTGCTCTCGCCTTTCCAGTCCATGTGTCCGGGATCCATACCGTGTCCCCTCATGTCCCTCCCTTCCCACTTTCCCAGGTCTGCCTTAGCAACCAGTATCACCTTCTTTCCCAAAAGATGAAGTCCGCCTCAGATATTCCCACCCCCACTTCCCCACTTCCCCAAGTGCTCTCGGCCTTTCCCCAGGTCCATTGTGACCGGGCTCCATCCGTGTCCCCCTCAGATGTTCCTCCATTCTCCATTCCCCACTTTCCCAGGGTCTGCCTTAGCAACCAGTAATCTCCTTCTTTCCCATGAGTTTCCCCGGAGATAATCCACCCCCCTTCCCCACTTCCCCCAAGGTGCTGTAGCCTTTCCCAGGTCCATGTGACCGAGTCCATCCGTGTCCCCTCAGATGTATATCCCTTCTCCACTTTCCCAGGGTCTGCCTTAGCAACCATTATCACCATCTTTCCCAGGATCCGCTCAGAATATCCCCCCCCACTTCCCGCAAGGTGGCTCTCGATCTTTTTCCCCAGGTCCCATGTGTCCCGGGAGTCCCATCCGTGGTCCCCTCAGATATTCTCAACCTTTCCCCACTTTCCCCAGGGTCTGCCTTAGCAACCATATCTCCTTTCTTTCCTAGGAGTCCGCCTCAGATATTCCCCACCTTCCCTTCCCACTCCCAAAGGGGCTCTATCCTTTACCCCAGTTCATGAGGTCCCGAGTCCATCCGTGGTCCCCTCAGATGTTCTCCCGTCCCCACTTCCCAGGGTCTCCTTAGCAAACCAGTATCTCCTTCTTTCCAGGAGTCCGCCTCGGATATTCCCCCCCTTCCCCACTTCCCAAGTGGCTCTCGCCTTCCCAGGTCCGTTGTGTCCGGGAGTCCATTCCGTATCCCCTCAGACTCTTCTAAGCTACTAACCCTCCCCACTTTTCCAGGGTCTGCCTTAGCAAACCATATTCTTCTTTCCCAGGTGTCCGCATCGATATTCCCTCCTTCCGTCCCCACTTCCCATGGTGCTCTCGCCTTTCCCAAGGTCCATGTGCAGGGAGTCGCATACCGTGTCCCCTCAGAATGTTTTTACTTTCCCCACGTTTCCAGGGTCTGCCTTAAGCACCAGTACTCCTCTTTCCCAGAGTCCGCCTCGGATATTCCCTCCCTTCCCTTCCCCACTTCCCCCAAGTGCTCCGGCCTTTCCCAGGTCCTGTGTCCAGAGTCCCATCCGTGTCTCCCTCAGATGTTCTCCCTTCCCCCACTTTCCCTAGGTGGTCTGCCCTTAGCAACCAGTATCTCCTTCTTTCCCATGAGTCCGCCACAATATTCCCCCCTCCCACCTTCGCCCACTTCCCCAAGGTGCTCTAGCCTTTCCCAGTCCATGTGTCCAGATCCATCCTTGTCCCCTCAGATGTTTCTCCCTTCGCCACTTCCGGGTCTAGGCCGTAAGCAACCATATCTCCATCTTTACAAGGATCCACCTCAGATTATTCCCCCCTCCCCCTTCCGCACTCCCAAGGTGCTCTCGCCCTTCCCAGTCCATGTGTCCAGGAGTCCGTCCTGTCCCCTCGATGATCTCCCTTCTCCACTTTCCTCCCAGGTCTGCTTAGCAACCAGTATCTAATTCTTTCCCAGGAGTCGCTCAGATATTCCCCCCCCCCCTTCCCCAAGGTGCTTTCGCCTTTCCCATGTCCATGTTCCAGCGTCATCCGTTTCCCCTCAGATGTTTCTCCCTTCCCCACTTCCCGGGTCTGCCTTAGCATCCAGTATCCTCCATCTTTCTTCCCAGGTCCAGGAGTCCAGAAGTCCATGCTGTACCGCCTCAGAAATTCCCCCTTCTCACTTCCCCCCCCAAGGTATCCTTGCCTTTCCCAGGTCCATGTGTCCCAGGAATCCCGTCCGTGGGCCCCGGATGTCTCCCCATCCACACATCCCTTAGGAATCTTCAGCTCACCTTTCCCAGGTTATGTACCCTCCATATCTAGCCAGATGAAACGATGGCCTTGTTTTAGCTGGTTACGGTAGAGACTGTCCAGGTGGGTGGAATTACAGGAGGGGACACACAGAAACTGCGTCCTGTAAATACACCCACCAAGACAGTCTAGATCGTAGATCAGCCAGACGCAGCCAAGCTACCGTCCAGTTCGACCACCAAGGCCTGGTCACTCAGTGAAATTTTGGGAGTTCTATTTATATTATACAATTTTTCTACATTAAATCCACAACACTCACAGTGTTACGCTAGAAACATCCTCAACATTCTCAGTGTTACGCTAGAAACATCCACAGCACTCACAGTGTTACGCTAGAAACATCCACAACATTCAGTCATCTTGGCGGCCATCTTGTAGTTCAACAAATTCACATTCAGTTTGGATTCACAGTGCAGCAACAAATACATTTAGATGTTGCCACTCATTTTGTTTTTTCTTATTCTGTCTATAGTATTATCCTTAATTGTTGCCTGCCGCCCCCTCCCCCCATTCCTCTATGTTCCCTTATCTCCCAAAAACTGTGGGTGTGTACTCGCCTAATGGTGGTTGAAGGGATCGTGTCCATAGCTCCTGGACTGATTGGTGTGTGTGTGTGTGGTGTGGTGTGTGTGTTGTGTGTGTGTGTGTGTGTTATGAGTGTGTGAGTGTGTTGTGTGTGTGTGTGTGTGTGTGTGTGTGTGTATGTGTGTGTGTGTGTGTGTGTATGTGTGTGTGTGTGTTTTTGTGTGTGTGTTGTGTGTGTGTGTGTGTGAGTGTTACCATTTTGTCCTAGGCACAATGTCGATTAGAGACACTAGGCCCGTTGTTTATGCGTTTGTGTGTGTGTGTGTGTGTTGTGTGTGGTGTGTTTGTGGGTGTCTGTGAGAGAGAGAGAGAGAGAGAGAGAGAGAGAGAGAGAGAGAGAGAGAGAGAGAGAGAAGAGAGGGACTTACTTTTAGGATGATACCAAAAAAAAATAGAAACCATCATAATTAACAGATACCACAGTCAGTGTACTGTGTGTGAGTGTGTGTATGTGTGAGTGTGTAGTGTTTGCGTGTGTGTGTGCGCGTGCGTGCGGGGTCGCGTATATGCTCGTGCGGGTGCTGTAAGCAGACCAAAAACAAGTAAACAAAAGAAATAATATTTAGTAACATATCTTCACGTATGTAGACAATTAGATGAAGAATTTGGCAGTCATTTACACTATACAACAATTCAGACAAACGCTTTTTCTGCTACATAGACTGAAGAATATGTATATATATTAATAAAGATCTATATTGCGATGTAAGGATGAGTAAAATTTTTCGATTACTAAGAACGATAACCGGAGGCTATGGTGTTAGTTCATGGCTGTCCCATGTGGGTGTAATTTATAAACACAAATTTCTCTTGTCTCCTGTATTTCCTCCACCAGAAAGTCCTCGACCGTAGTTAGAAAAGACAAATCCAATCCCGCAAGGTCGCCTGGGACCTCCGGAAAGATGGGGACCAGGCAAGACATCCAGTAATAGACGGACGAATTCCTGTAAACAAGATCTTGGGAAGGAAACGCATGAGGAGATAGAGGTGAGGATACGAAAGAGACGAGGCAAACCATTGTGAATGTAAAGGAGAGTCACACTGCTACAGGAGTGTACATGTGCCGGCAAATGTAATATTGTGCAAAGGGTCCCACAGAGTTTAAAAGTGTCACGCAGTGGTGTTTAGACAAAGGCTGCATCCATGATAGTGAATGTAACAAAGTCGCTAAGAACAGTGAATTCATAATCATGGCTGTTAAGGAATTATGAATTTCTGGATTACAAAATCCGTGTACTTATAATTTCTATAAATTAATATAGCGAAGAAACTTATAATATAGAAATTTGGATGAAAGGTGTATTTACCAGACTATCAGAAACCTTTGTAAGCTGTCAAGATACAAAGTCACTGTGTTATATCATAATACCAGAGATATAAACGTTTTACCTTATACACAGTCAACACCAAGCACAGAGGTCACAATAGTATCACTGTAAAAATAAAAAGTCAAATAACACTCTTTTTTATACAGTAATATAAAGAATACAAGATAAACCCTGTTATGCATT
>NW_026483633.1:0-24172 GCF_026875155.1 Cherax quadricarinatus | reverse complement strand
CCCCAAGTAAGAGAAAGTGTATGGAAAAGAAAGAAATATCGGGAGTCACCAGGTGACTCCCCTGAGCAAAAAGGTAAATCATGGGTGGTGGGCCCCAACCCCCCTGCGTGTACCCAATAATAATGCCCAAAAACTTCACAATCACCTTAATGTAAACATTGCTACGAAAACCAACTTCCCCCCTCACAATCCCCCGCTACCTTCCCCCCACTTCCCCACCATCAACCCCCCTCACCATTAGCCCAATACTTTAAACACAAAAAGCCCCTTTCCACCTACATTATCACCACTACAACGCCACCACTCCCAAAAAACCATATACCAAGTCCTCCCCTCAGACCCCCACCAACCCCACCACTCCCCCCCCAATACCTACACTCCTACAGTCCCAGAGCCCCCCGGGGTAAGGTCACTCTCATAAGGCCCTCAATAAATGAGCTTTTCTTCGGGACACACGACGTTAAAAATGACCACATATGTTGACGTGATTTTTTGGTCTGTGGGCAGGGGTAGGGGGGGCAGGCTGGCGGGGCTGTTGGGAAGGGAGGACGGGCACTGTTTTTTGGGGAAAGGGAAAGGGGAAGGGGATGGTAGGGCGGGTTTGTGCGGGAAAAGGGTTGGGGGAGAGGTGATAAAGGGCAAGAGAAAGTTTACGAGGAAGTATTGTTTTGGAGGGAGAGGAACAAGGGGGTTGTAGAGTAGGTTTTTAAAACATGTTCCACCCCACGGGGTCTCTCCATTCTTAGCTCTGTCTACCCCTAAAACAGAAAGTTCCTTTTGCCCCCAGCCTCGCTAGGGAATCATGTCGTCACCCGGAACGATACAATGCTGATTTCTGAAGTAGCTATGTCCCCCCCTAGAGGTTTTGTTGGTGTCAGGCGGGTTTGGGTTTTTGTCACCCCGGGTACTGCAGGTGTCACCCGCTAGCACTGCACGTGTCAACAGTTCCCATGGGGTGTCAGCCGCTTGTCTACGGTGTCCCCATAGCACTAAATACACCATTATCTGAACAGATATTGGGAGTACTTTGGGAAAGAGAGACGCAATAAACTTTCAAGACATGTTTTTTAATACGGGGATTTCGTCCCTAGGGTACCTGTACCCTATCTACTTGTCCCCCCTGGGGTTGCTGTCCCCCTTAGGTATCTATACCCCGGGGGTACCTGTCCCTGGGGTTCTGTAAAATCTGCTACCTTATCAATGGGGTTAATGTCCCCCGGGGTTTCCCTGTTTTCCCGGGGTTGCTGCACCCCCGGGAGGTACAGGGGTACGAACTGAAGCGCCCCAACTGAACACTTCCATCAAGAAACAAAAAAATGCCCATTGTCAGGGAAAATTTGTCGTGGTACTCCAAAAAAAAAATAATCCGTTTTAAAAAATAACTTTTAAAAAAGGGAAAAATTTTTTTTAATTTCCTTCATCGATGAGGGGCTGGTGCAAAAAAAAAAAAAAAAAAAACCCAGTCGTAAAAGTTACAGGGCAACATTGGGGTATTTTTTCCAAAGTATCGTTACTCAGTGGTTTCTTCAGTCGGGTACAAAAGAGTCGCAGAAGCAGCAGAGATGTAAGGCGATGAATCGCCATCACTCGAAGCACTGCAACAACAGCAATTACCCCTCGTGACTGAAGCGAACATGATTTAAAAGAAAGTGTTGGATCTTCCCGATGTTTCGCTAAACCGAGGAAGGGGTCGTGGGAGGGATAGGGGAACCCCGTCTATTTTTTCCACGTGGTTTCCCAGGATGATCCTCTTGAGCGAAAGCCAATGAAAAAACCCCAAATGGAATCAAAATCCACGACGGTATTACCCCTCGGGTGCCCGCAACTCAAAAGCCCCCACAGCCCAAAAAAAAAAAAAAAAAAAAAGGCAAGATAGGTTCGTCTTCATGGCATTGACTACAGCTCCTGGGCCTAGTGGGGTGTTGAACCACAGCTCTGGGATCCGAGGTGAGTTTCGGGGGAACCCCTTCGCAAACCCTTTTAAAAAAAACACACGATTTTAGCTCCAGGAAAATATAACGCCCTGGACAATATAACCCCCTGAAAAATATAACTCTCGAACAATAAACCCCCCCCCGGAAAATAACAGCAAAGAAAAATTCCCGTAGATAACAGAAAAAGCTTCTGTTGTGAAAAGTCTTGTGAAAGAGCTTCTCAGTAACTGCTGGACACACTAAACCACTCGTTGTTACATGTTGAGTTGCGCTTACCTCTGTTTTTTATCACCCCCCACCTACCCCCTTGTTTACACCTGAACCTTAAACACTGTTTTTACTACACCTGAACCTTAAAACACTCCCTTTTTCTACACCTAAACCCTTCAACATCCCTTTATTCTACACCTGACCTTACCTCCCTGGTATACCCCTGAACCTTCAACACTGCCTTTGTAAAAACCCTGAACCTTTTCAACACTCCCTTATTCTACCCGCCCTTCAACATGCTTGTACTACACCTAACCTTCAACACTGCCTTATTCTACACCGAACCTTCAACACTGCCTTGTACACACCTGAACCTTCAACACTCCCTTGTACACACCTGACCTTTCAACAGCCATGACTTCGAACGTACAAATTAGTGTGTGGTTGTGAGGATTTTGGTGTTAAAAAAAGTGAAGTAATCATACTGTGCCTGGCAAGATGATGTGTTAATGAGTTTTATACTGCGTATTCCTGCAATTGGGCCCTAAGCTGTGATGCGCTGCTCAAAAATTATGCTAATTATAAAATAAAAAACAATAGTATTGATTACAAGGTGAAATATGTGAGCAATTATTACAAAAATTATCATGTTTTGTTGTGTGTGTATGGTTGGGGGGCGAAGATTAGTCCGGGCCCTGTCTCTCAATTTCTTCTTGACAGTTTTGCCCTCCCTTTGTGGGCCCTACATACCTCTTTTAAAAAACTATGCATGGAGTCCGTTCCAGCGCTCTTTAGTCTGGTCATACCACTTTAAAACCCCAACCGGGGCGAAGTAATAACTTCCTGACATTCCTTTGCTCAGCGTCTTCCGTGTCCCTATTTCCCTCCTCTCAAACACCTAGGTTAGGTGTAGAAAAAGGGGAGTGTTGAAGGTTCGGGTTTTAGGCAAGGCAGTTTGGGGTTTTGGTGTAAAAAAAGGGAGTGTTAAAGGGTTTTCAGGTGTAAAACAAGGGGGTAGAGTGGGGGGATAAAATTTAAAGTTTTTTTTTTTATTAATTTCTTTGATTTTTTTATATGTTATCCAGGCTCAACTGGTTCTTCCTTCCCACAAAGTCGTTAGTTTAATTTCCCGTCACCCTTCTTGCAGTGTGCCCATTAGCTCTTGGTTGTCTCGCTGAAAATTCTGACTTACTCCAGAGTCTTATCTGCTTCCCGGTGTGGGGTTCCCTGCTGGTGCAGGCACCCCAAAGGTGGGCCTGCATTGTTGTTCAAAGAGACCCGCATGACTTAAAATTTTAAAGGTTTTCCTTAGGTTTTTCCCTTTCACCACGTGGGTAGTTCCCCACACTGTTCTCTCCACAGGGGTAGTTCCCCACACTGTTCCTTCTTTCCCAGTGGGAAGGAAAATCATTAAAACTGCTCTAAATCGTCGAAAAATGCAATAAAAAAAATTTTTTACACTTTTTTCCGAAAATTTAAAAAAATTTTTTTTACGTTTTTTATAAACATCCTGTCTTCACCCAGTTGGCGCCCCAGTGACTGAGGTAAACATCCCGTCTTCCCCAAATCTGGCTGCCTCAGTGACTGAGGTAAACAGTCCTGTCTCCCTAGTCTGGCTGCCTCATGACGAGGGAAACAGCTTTTCACCCCAGTTGGCTGCCTCAGTGATGAGGTAAAACAGTCCGTCTTCACCTCAGTCTGGCTGCCTCAGTGATGAGGTAAAAAATCCTGTCTTCACCCCATCGGCTACCCCCATGATGAGGTAAACAGTCCTGTCTTCACCCAGTCTGGCTGCCTCAGTGATGAGGTAAAAAAAGTCCCGTCTTCACCCAGTCTGGCTTCCTCAGTGATGAGGGAAACGTCCTGCCTTCTCCACGGTCGGCTACCTCAGTGACTGAGGTAAACTCCCGTCTTAAACCCCAGCTGGTGCCTCAATGACTGAGGTAAACATCTGTCTTCACCTCATCTGGGGTCCCCAGTGTGAGGTAAACAGTCCTTCTTCACCTCAGTTGGCTGCCTCAGTGATGAGGGAAAAAAGTCCTGTCTTCACCCCAGTCTGGCTGCCTCAGTGACTGAGGGAAAAATTGCCTTCTTCCACGGTCTGGCTATCAGAGATGGGTAAAAAAAATCCTGTCTTACCTAGTCGGCTGCCTCAGTGATGAGGAAAAAAGTCCTGTCTTTACCTCAGTCTGGCTGCCCCAGTGATGAGGTAAAAGTCCGTCTTTCCCCCCCGTCTGGCTACCCCAGTGACTGAGGTAAACAGTCCCGTTTCACCCCAGTTGGCTGCCTCAGTGACTGAGGAAACGCCTGTCTTCACCCCAGTCGGGGTACCTCATGACGAGGAAACTCCCTGTCTTCACCCAGTCTGGCTGCCTCAGTGATGAGGAAACATCCCGTCTTCACCTCAGTCTGGCTACCTATGACTGAGGTAAAAAGTCCCGTCTTCACCTCATCGGGCTACCCCCCCCCCAGTGACTGGGTAAACAGCCCTGCTTCACCCCCAGTCTGGCTACCTCAGTGATGAGGTAAACAACCTTCTTCACCCCGTCTGGTACCTCAGTGACTGAGGTAAAAAGTCCCGTTTCCCTCATCTGGCTCCCAGTGACTGAGGTAAAAAAATCCGTTTTACTCAGTTGGCTCCCCCTGATTTAGGAAACATCCCGTCTTTACCTCGTTGGCTGCCTCAGTGACTGAGGTAAACAGTCCCGTCTTCACCTCAGTCTGGCTGCCTTTTGATGAGGTAAACAGTCCTGTCTTCCCTAGTCTCGCTGCCCCCGTGAGAGGTAAAAAGTCCTGTCTTACCTCAGTTGGCTGCCCCCAGGACTGAGGAAAACAGTCCTGTTTCACCTCAGTTGCCTGCCCCAGGATAGGTTTTAAAAAGTCCCGTTTCACCCAGTCTGGCTACCTCAGTGCTGAGGGGAAACAGTCCTGTCTTACCTCGTCTGGCTCCCCAGTGACTGAGGGAAACTCCCGTTTCCTCGTCGGCTGCCTCAGTGACTGGGAAAAAGTCCTGTCTTCCCTCAGTTGGGTGCCTCAGTGCTGAGGTAAAAATCCTGTCTTCACCCCGGTCTGGCTGCCCCAGTGATGAGGTAAACACCTGTCTTCACCCCAGTCTGGTACCCCAGTGATGAGGTAAAAAAAGTCCTGTCTTCATCAGTTGGCTACCCCTTTACTGAGGTAAACAAACCTGTTTCACCTCAGTCTGGTACCCAGTGACTGAGGTAAACAGTCCTGTCTTCACCTCAGTCTGGCTGCCTCAGTGATGGGTAAACTCCTGTCTTCACCCCAGTCTGGCTACCTCATGATGGGTAAAAAGTCCCCGCCTTTCCACGGGGCTGGCTACCCCCAGTGACTGAGGTAAACAGTCCTGCTTACCTCAGTGGCTGCCTCAATACTAGGTAAACAGTCCTGTCTTTCAAGTCTGGCCCCCCATGATGAGGTAAACAGTCCTGTCTTTCACCTCATCTGGTGCCTCAGGGGCTGGGTAAACAGTCCTGTCTTTACCCCAGTTGGCTGCCTCAGTGATGAGGAAACGTCCCGCCTTCTCCACGGTCGGCTACCTCAAGAGAGGTAAACAGTCCTGTCTTCCCCAGTCTGGCTCCTCAGTGACTGAGGTAAAACATCCTGTCTTCACCTCAGTTGGCTGCCTAGTGATGAGGTAAAAAGTCCTGTCTTCCCCCCAGTCTGGTACCTCAGTGATGAGGTAAACAGTCCTTTCACCTCAGTTGGGTGCCCAGTGACTGAGGTAAACAGTCCTGTCTTTCCCCCAGTTGGCTACCCCAGTGACTGAGGTAAAAAGTCCCCGTTTCACCTCGTCTGGTGCCCCAGTGTGAGGGAAAAGTCCTGCTTTACCTCAGTCTGGTACCTAGTGATGAGGGAAAAAAAAATCCTGTCTTCACCCCAGTGGGCTACCTCAGTGACTGAGGTAAAAAAGCCCTGTCTTCACCTAGTCTGGCTACCCCAGGGGGGGGCTGAGGGAAACAATCCTGCTTCACCTCGTCTGGCTATCAGTGATGAGGTAAAAAGTCCGCTTACCTGTTGGACTCATGCTGAGGTAAAAATCCCGTCTTCACCCCGTCTGGTACCTCAGTGTGAGGTAAACAGTCCTGTCTTTACCTCAGTTGGCTGCCCCATGACTAGGGAAACGTCCGTCTTCCCTCTCTGGCTGCTCGTGACGAGGTAAACAGTCCTGTCTTACCTCGTCTCGCTGCCTCATGCTGAGGTAAAAAGTCCTGTTTACCTCGTCTGGCTGCTCAGTGACTAGGTAAAAAGTCCGTCTTCACCTCATCTGCCTGCCTCGTGACTGGGAAACAGTCCTGTCTTCACCTCAGTCTGGCTACCTCAGTGACTGAGGTAAACAGTCCCGTCTTCCCCTCGTCTGGCTACCTCAGGACTGAGGTAAAAATCCGTTTCCCTCAGTTGGCGTCGTGATGGGTAAACAGTCCTGTCTTCACCCCAGTCTGGCTGCCTCAGTGACTGAGGTAAAAAAGTCCCCTTTTCACCCCCGGTCTGGCTGCCTCATGACTGAGGGGAAAAAGTCCTGTCTTTCCCCCAGTCTGGCTACCCCGTGACTGAGGGAAACATCCGTTTCACCTCAGTCTGGCACCTCAGTGCTGAGGTAAAAAAAATCCTGTCTTTACCTCAGTTGGCTGCCTTGACTAGGGGAAACAGTCCTGTCTTCACCTCAGTCTGGCTACCTCATGATGAGGGAAACAGTCCCGTTTCCCTCGTCTGGGGTACCCCAGTGACTGAGGTAAACATCCTGTCTTACCTCAGTCTGGTGCCCCTTTACTGACGTAAAAAGTCGTCTTCCCTCAGTCTGGCTGCCTAGTGACTGAGGTAAACAGTCCTGTCTTCACCTCAGTCTGGTGCCTCAGTGACTGAGGTAAAAAAGTCCTGCTTCACCCGGTTGGCTCCTCAGTGACTGAGGGTAAACAGTCCTTCTTCACCCCAGTCTGGGCCTCAGTGCCTGAGGTAAACAGTCCTGTCTTCCCTCAGTTTTCTCCTCGGGAGGTAAACGTCCCCCTTCTCCACGGGTTTGGGTACTCAGTGACTGGGTAAAAGTCCCTTTTTACCTCAGTCTGGCTGCCCCAGGGACTGAGGGGGAAACGTCCTGTCTTCACCCCAGCTGGCTGCCTCAGTGACTGAGGTAAACGCCGCCCCTTTTCCCGGCTGGCTACCTCAGTGACTGAGGAAAACTCCTGTTTCACCTCATTCTGGCTGCCCCAGTGATGGGTAAAAAGTCCTGTCTTCACCCGGTTGGCCTCGTGATGAGGTAAACAGTCCCGTCTTCCCACGGTTGGGTGCTCAGTGATGGGGAAACGTCCTGTCTTACCCCCAGTCTGGCTGCCTCGTGAAGGTAAACTCTGTCTTCACTTCAGTCTGGCTGCCTCAGTGCTGAGGTAAACAGTCCTGTCTTCCCTCAGTCTGGGTACCTCAGTGACTGAGGGAAACAGTCCCGCTTTACCTCAGTCTGGCTGCCTCAGTGACTGAGGGGAAAAAAGTCCCGTCTTTACCTTGTCTGGCTGCCCCAGTGACTGAGGAAACAGCCTGTCTTTACCCAGCTGGCTCCTCATGACTAGGTAAAACAGTCCTGTCTTCACCCAGTCTGGTGCCTCGTGCCGAGGTAAACATCCTGTCTTCACCCCAGGTTTTGGCTGCCTCGTACTGGGGTAAACATCCTGCCTTTTCCACGGTCTGGCTACCTCAGTGACTGAGGTAAACAGTCCGTCTTCACCTCGTCTGGCTGCCCAGGGGTGGGTAAACAGTCCTGTCTTCACCTCAGTCTGGCTGCTCAGTGATGAGGTAAACAGTCCTGCCTTTTTCCACGGTCTGGCTCCTCAGTGACTGGGTAAACGTCCTGTCTTCCCCATTCTGGCTGCCTCAGGATGATAAACAGTCCTGTTTACCCCGGTTGGCTGCCCAGGGGCTGAGGTAAACAGTCCCGTCTTCCCCGGTCGGCTGCCTCATGACTGAGGTAAACGCCTGTCTTCACCTCAGTTGGCTGCCCAGTGACTGAGGAAACAGTCCCCTTTTTCACTTCAGTTGGGTGCCTCAGTGACTGAGGGGAAACAGTCCCGTCTTCACCTCATCGGCTGCCTCGTGACTGAGGTAAACAGTTCTGTCTTCACCTAGTTGGGTCCTCAGTGACTGAGGTAACAGTCCGTCTTTACCTCAGTCTGCTGCTCGTGACTGAGGTAAAACAGTCCCCGTCTTCACCTCATCTGGCTGCCTCATGACTGGGTTAAAAAGTCCTGTCTTCACCTCAGTCTGGTACCTCAGTGATGAGGTAAAAAGTCCTGTTTCACCCCAGTTGGTACCCCATGACTGAGGAAAAAGTCCCCCGTCTTCACCTAGTCTGGGTACCTCAGTGATGAGGTAAACTCCTGTCTTCACCTCAGTCTGGCTACCCGTGACTGAGGAACAGTCCTGTTTCACCCCGTCTGGCTGCCTCAGTGGGCTGGGTAAACTCGTCTTCACCTCGGTCTGGTGCCCCAGTGACTAGGTAAAAAAACCTGTCTTCACCCCAGTCTGGCTGCCTCAGGATGAGGTAAACGTCCTGTCTTCACCCCAGTTGGCTGCCTAAATGACTGGGTAAACATCCTGTTTCACCTAGTTGGTACCTCAGTGATGAGGGAAAAAGTCCTGTCTTACCCAGTCGGTGCCTCAGTGACTGGGTAACAGTCCGGGGTCTTCACCTCAGTCGGTGCCTGGCTGAGGTAAAAAGTCCTGTCTTCACTCGGTCTGGCTTCCTCTGATGAGGTAAACAGTCCCGTTCCCTCGTCTGGCTGCCCCAGTGACTAGGTAAAAAAGTCCTGTCTTCACCCCCAGTCTGGCTCCTCAGTGATGACGTAAACAGTCCTGTTTCACCCTCGTTGGCTACCCATGATGAGGTAAAATCCTGTCTTTACCTCGTCTGGCTATCAGGGCTGAGGTAAAAAGTCCTGTCTTCCCCCAGTCTGGGTGCCTCAGTGACTGAGGTAAACGTCCTGTTTCACTCAGTCTGGCTCCTCAGTGACTGAGGTAAAAAATCCCGTTTTCACCCTTGGCGCCTCAGTGGGTGAGGTAAACAGCCCTGTTTCACCTCAGTCTGGCTCCCAGTGATGAGGTAAACAGCCTTTTTCACCCCCGTCGGCTGCCTCGTGACTGAGATAAAATCCCGTCTTCACCCCGTTTTGGCTGCCTCAGTGCTGAGGGAAACACCTGTCTTCACCCCGTCTGGCTGCCTCAGTGACTGAGGAACGTCCTGTCTTCACCTCAGTCTGGCTCCTCAGTGCTGAGGTAAACAGTCCTGTCTTCACCTCGTCTGGCTTTTCATGACTGGGTAAAAAGTGCTGTCTTCACCTCAGTTGGCTCCCCAGTGTGAGGTAAACAGTCCTGTCTTGCCTCCGTCTGGCTACCCGTGACTGAGGGAAACGTCCTGTCTTCACCTTAGTCTGGCTGCCTCATGTGAGGAAAAAAGCCCCGTCTTTCCAGGTCTGGTGCCCCGTGATGAGGTAAACATCCGGGCTTCCCCCCCGTCTGGCTGCCTCTGACTGAGGTAAACGTCCTGTCTTACCTCAGTCTGGCTACCTCAGTGACTGATAAACAGTCATCTGGTGCCTCAGTGACTGAGGTAAACAGTCGGCTGCCTCATGACTGAGGGGAAACAGTTGGGTGCCTCAGTGACGAGGTAAACGTTTGGGTGCCTCAGTGACTGAGGAAACAGTCTGGGGCCTCAGTGATGAGGTACACGTCCGGCTACCTCGTGATGAGGGAAACACAGTTGGGTGTCCAGTGACTGAGGGGAAAAGTCTGGCTGCCTCGTGATGAGAAAAAAGTCGGCTGCCCCAGTGACTGAGGTAACAGTCTGGCTGCCTCAGTGCGAGGTAAACAGTCTGGCTGCCTCGTGACTGAGGTAAACAGTCTGGCTGCCCCCCAGTAACTGAGGTAAACAGTTGGTGCCTAGTGACGAGGTAAACTCGGTCCTCATGACTGAGGGTAAAAATCTGGCTTTCCTCATGACTGAGGTAAACAGTTGGTGCCCCAGTGACTGAGGGAAACCCGTCTGGCTGCCCAGTGACTGAGGTACACGTCGGGTGGGTCAGTGACTGAGGTAAACATTATCTGGCTGCCTCAGTGACTGAGGTAAAAAGTCTGGGTGCCTCAGTGAGTGAGGTAAACTCTGGCTGCCCCCAGTGACGAGGGACACAGTTGGCTACCTCAGTGCTGAGGTAAACAGTCAGTCTGGCTGTCTCAGTGATGGGGGGTAAACGCCTGGCGCCTCAGTGACTGAGGTAAACATTTTTGGGTGCCTCAGTGACTGAGGTCACAGTCTGGCTGTCTCAGTGATGAGGTAAACAGTCATTGGCTGTCTCAGGACTGAGGTAAACAGTCTGGGCTGCCTCTGTGACTGAGGTAAAAAGTCGGCTGCCTCAGGACTGAGGTAAAAAGTCATCTGGCTGCTCAGTAAATGGGTAAACGTCTGGCTGCCTCGGTGACTGAGGTACACAGTTGGCTACCTCAGTGACGAGTAAACAGTTTGGGTGCCTCAGTGACTGAAGTAAACAGTTGGCTCCTATAACTGAGGTAACAGTCTGGTGCCCCAGTAATGGGTAAACAGTTTGGGTGTCTCAGTGACTGAGGGGGTTAAAAAAGTCTGGCTGCCTCGTGACTGAGGTAAAAAGTCTGGCTGCCTCAGTGATGAGGAAAAAAGTTGGGTGCCTCAGGATGAAAGGGACACAGTCTGGCTCCTCATGACTGAGGGGGAAAACAGCTGGCTGCCTCAGTGACTGGGTAAACAGTCTGGCTACCTCCTGGGCCCGAGGTAAACAGTTGGTGCCTCAGAACTGAGGGAAACACTGGCTACTCAGGGGGCTTAGGAAAAAGCTGGCTGCCTCTAATGAAAGGGAAACAGTCTGGCTACCCCAGTAACTGGGAAAAATTGGCTGCCTGGACTGAGGTAAACGTTGGCGCCTAGTAACTGAGGGGAAAAAATCTGGCGCCTCAGTAACTGGGTAAACAGTCTGGCTGCCCCAGTAAAAATGAGGTAAACATCTGGCTGCCTCAGAACTGAGGTAAACGTCTGGCTGCCTCAGTAAATGAGGTAAAAAAGTCCTGGGTGCCCCATAAATGAGGTAAAAGTCTGGCTCCTCAGTAACTGAGGGGGAAACAGTTGGCTGCCTCAGTAACTGAGGGTAAAAATCTGGCTGCCCGTAAATGAGGGGGAAACAGTCTGGTCCTAGTAATGAGGTAAAAGTTGGCTGCCCCAGAATGAGGTAAACAGTCGGCTGCCTCAGTAACTGAGGTAAAAAAGTCTGGTGCCCCAGTAATGAGGTAAAAAGTCTGGTGCTCAGTGGGCTGAGGTAAAAAGTCTGGCTGCCCGTAACTGAGGTAAAACAGTCTGGCTGCCCAGTAACTGAGGTAAACAGTCGGCTGCCCCAGTAATGAGGTAAACAGCTGGTGCCTCAGTGACGAGGTAAACGTCTGGCTGCCCAGTATGGGTAACGTCTGGCTGTTCAGTAACTGAGGTAAAAGTCTGGCTGCCCCAGTAAGGGGTAAAAAGTCTGGCTGCCTCAGTGACTGAGGGTTTTAAAAAAACTGGGTGCCTCATGACTAGGTAAACAGTCTGGCTGCCTCAGTGATGAGGTGTTGCAACCCCCGAATGGGTTAAATGATTTTTATGTATATAGTTGTATATTATCTTTTTTATATAATTTTTATTGCTTTATTTTGGTAATAGCAAATCGTAAAGTATTACTTTTTATTATTATTTGACTTTTATTTGTTATTTGCTTTTTGTTGTTAGGGGTGTATATAAAATTGCTCAGTTTGGTTGATTGTCAAAAATACTGTAAATTTTTCGCTTGTCGCTCGTTTACTGGGGCTTCTGGCTGCATTTTCCCACTAGTATACTGACAGGGGGGGGTGTCCTCACCTCTAGTGAATAGTCGTCTGCTGGAGACTCGCTTGGGGTTTGGACGCTTGTCTGTTGACATTTGCTGAGATCGCTTCTGGTTGGACAGTTTGTCTGTCTCATTTTCTTGTTAGTTTGTAGACTTTGTTCAAGAACTTGAAAAGACTTAGTGTTTTTCGACGTTTTACTGGGTTGTGTGTCACATAGCACTTGGTTCTGGTCCCGAGCTATAGCTTCTGACCTTTTTGTAACTGGTTCCTGTGTTTTTCACAGTCACAGTTTTTCCCATGCTAAACAAAGATTCAGTTTTTTGGGGAGTTTTGTGGAGGATCTGCTGATGGCCCCTACTTAGTGTGTTTATTTTTTCCCCAGTTCCCTGATTCTGTGTCGCTGTCCTTGATATTGCTTTGCTATTGGGTTAGCTTCTTTGTTGTTCAAGCAGATGTTCGGGTTCCCAGTCGGTCAAGAAGTTAGTTTATTTGAGGATTTTGTCAGTCACTTTTTTAAGTTTATTCGAGTCTTGGACTAGCTAATATTTAAGGCATTTTCGCATACACACATTGTAATATTTGAAATATTTTTTTAAATGTTAATGTACCTGACGGTACTTAAGAATTAAAAAATGTGTAGTGTTTAGAAAATAATTTAACTGAGAGATTGATTTTTTTTTGATTGTTTAATTAATTTAATTTGATAATATCTCTAGCAACTTATATTTATAAATTTTTTAAAATTTTTAATTTCTCTTTTAGTGCCTACCAGTTGAAATCTAAAGCACTATTAAACCCATACTGAATTTTAATGGAAAATTGGACGGATATGCTATTGTTACGAAAACCCCAGAAAGGGCTGAATGCTAGAAGGGCAGTCCTTTCTAGTATTCATGGGATCTCTAAGCTTTTGAATCGCGTTTTTTGTAACAAAGGGGGGGCCTGTGGGAGGCTCTGACCCAGGGTGTTGGAAAAAATTGCCGTTTGACATACTAGTAAAATCTATGATCAAAACTTTGAGTACTTTCCTAATTGAAGACTTTGATTTTAAATCTTGTACACTACCAGGTGGATGTATGTCCCTGTTTGAGTTTTGACCAAGGAGATGGAAATATGTTTGAGTTCTGCTCTAGAAACCCAACACAAAAATTTCCTTTGGGTTTAAGTTTCCATATTCACTCTTCTTTTAGACAATTTTTTCGTGATGTATGCCAAAGTGAAAATTTAAATTTGATACTCTGATTTGTCTGAGTTAAGTTTTTAAAAATTTCAGACGTTTTGGAAAGTACCCAAATATCTCGGTGTGACGTAAAACGGGAAATTACACAGCAGAAATGTCAGAGCATTTTTTAAAATTAAGTTTCCGCTCATACAGAGATGTTGTTATGATTCAGATTCGAAAGTCAGGTCCAATTAGGAAGTAGGCTTTTTAAAGTTGAAAAAAAAAAAAAAGAGCAACTAAGGCGAAGGGGCCCTCGTGTCTGAGCCTGTGTAGCTCATTTCTCGCTCACCTTCCCGCCCCCTGCACTATGTACGGTAAGGGTAGTTAACGCCAAATACTGTACAGTGTATATACCCCTGTTTTTATTATCCTAGACCAGATCTGGGCCTTTAGAGACGGGGACCAAGGTCCCCCCTAAGGACCGTCCAGACCTTTTAAAATTTCCTACTCCCCCTTTTCCAACGGTCCTATCCTTCAGGAACTTTTGAGAGGTTTTGAATTTAAAGCCTCATTTGTTGAGACTGCACAAATTGGGCCAGAGGAGATTGAACGAAGAAGTTTCCCAAAAGAGAAAATGTTCGTCTGGGAAGCAACAGACTGTAGTAAAGGACACTTTTAATGGCGAAAGTGCATTTTTGGGTTCCTAATTTTTTTGAAGTGCTTAGACCTATTTTGATGTTTTTGGGGCCCGGCACGTGCTTGAATGGCCAGTAAGCCGGGGAAACATTGCTTATACTGCTTTAGGGGGAGAGTCAAACTTGTCGGTTTGTTTTACCTTTGCTTTTACATTAGTTATGCGCTGTAAAACAAATATTTAGAGACATTAATTGTTCCCTGTAAGTTATAAAAGAGCTTTTTCGTACGTTACAACGACGAAAAGATCAAACTTGTGTGAGTTTGCTCTGGAAAAAAAATTTGCATTTCAAGGGGGTTTGTAGAGCTGCTAAATGTAACAACTACGCACCCTTGTTCAGTTGTTACTCACAAAGAGTTTAAAAACTGTATGTTGCTGACATACAAGAATATTGATCGATCTATCCCCCCCCGGATATTCGGGAAACGCAGCCTTGCAGAAAATTTACGAAATTTCCACAATTTGTAGTACTAAAACAAAAAGAAACAAGGTAACAAAAAATTGTCCTAGAAGTTGGAACCTAAATCGCTGCTTTTTCCCGGCCCTGAGTCCCGCTATTTGAAACTTCTGTCCTATCCCAGGAAAACTACAATCCTGAATCTGTCTCGTGGCGGGGACAGAAATCGGTATCGAAAAGAAAAAGTTAAATGTCCTATTGTAACAGAAAAGGCATCTAGAGAGTATTGCTAAAAGTTAGAAGAGTACGAGAAACAGTCTGCGGCGGCCCCCCCCCACTCAAGTCGTATCTTTTCCCCGAGCAACAAAGGCACGAAACCCTAGCAATTCCTTGATCCTACTTTTTAGTAATGTTACTCAGGATAGATGACTGCGTCAGAAAGTCCCATTGACGAAAATTTTCGTTAGCGATGAGTCCTTACTTTTCGAGAGAAAAAGTGGGTTTTGACGAATACATCAAAACTGAGATTTTGCTTTCAGGGGGACACGGGAGTTATCTACGTTTTTAAAGGAAGTTTGTATGCCCATAACTGCGATACCTATTGAAAGATAGATGTATTGTTAGAACCCTTTGGGAGGGGTGTTTTAAAAGTCCTCTGCACAAAGTTTATTTGAAACAAGCTTTTTTTGGGTTTAAAATTTCAGTGGGTTCCAGGGGGTGTATTTCCCATCAGGTCAGGGGACTTTTGAAGGGGAAATGATACCTTCATGCTGGTTTTAAATGTAAAAAACCCACTTGTGATTGAAAAATTCCATGTGATTTTTATGCTTTAAAGCTTGTAGAGAGAAACTATTTTTTTTCCTCCGCGCAATTATAGGTATGTCAAAGATTAAACAACCTCCTTGTTCCTGTTGAGTTAGTGGATGACATGATTTGGGCTTGAATATGTTTTTTAGTGACGCTTGCGCCCAGGATCATTAACACTACTCCCCCCCGGTCTAAAACCTAGTCGGACCAACTGGTTAAATTTTAACTCAAAAGATTTAATCAAGGATCAGTTTGTTGTCAGTCACGGGGAAAGACGGAGATATAGCGTTACTGAGAGTGAAGCAAAGGATCTCGTAATTGTTATATTATAGTAACGGTTTTTACTGATGGGAAAAGTACATTAAGTTGTTGCTTAGTGTTTCCAAAACAGTCAAGCATTCGCTGTATTACCCGTTACATTTCGTGAACAAGCCTTGATTTTGCTCACAATAGTCCCTAGGAGGAATTTGGGTGTCAAGAAACACCGGTAAACTGGCAAAACATTTTTTTGGCCAAAGATGAAAGGGAAAAAAGTAGCTGATCATGTGCGACGTTGCCCCGTGTGTCAAGTGCAGGGAAACCAGCGCACACACCTCCCCCTGCGCCTCTCATTCTTTCACCCTGCATGGTGAACCATTTCCGTTTATTATTGATTGTGTTGGGCCTTTGCTAGAACCAAACTAGGAAACCAAACTTATTTACTATTATGAGCTGCAACACGCTATCCGAAGTATTCTATGAGAAAAATTAATGCTCGTGTATTGTGAGAGCGCTGATGAAATTTTTCTCCCCGGTTGGGTTGCCCGAGAGATACAAACAGACAGGGATCTAAATTCCTTCTAAAATCTTTCGAGAAAACATTTCCCACCTTAAAATAAATCTGTACTTTCAAAACCGTTTTTCTCCCCAGTCACAAAAGGGGGCTAGAGGATTTCATCAGACCTGAAGTCCTGATGGAGTTTTTTGTGAACATTTTTCTAGGATGGGGTGGGGTATACCTTTTCTTCTGTTTGTATGAGAGAAAGGAGCAAGAAAGTCTGGGTTTAGTCCGTTTGAAACTAAAATTCGGACACCAAGTGGTGGGTTTTCGCAGTGTTGAAAGAGGTGGACAGGGGAAAAAAAAAATCCATATTGAGTACTTCACCTTCATTAATGCCCGCAACATTTGAAGCCTAGAGGCTAGTTCGAAAAAACCCATTTAGCCCAAGCTGAATGAAGCAACTTTTTGACAAACGTGCTGTCCTTTGTTCCTTTAAAACGGAGATAAAGGGGATGGTCGGAAATTTGTACCCGGGGCATGCTCTAAAGCCAGGTTGATGGGCCCTGGAAGTAGTTGAAAAAGTTAGCGACGTAAATTTTTGGTTGCGCCTGGGAAAAAGAAATCTAAACATGTTACCATGTTAACCAGTCAAGGATACTACGCTAGTCCTCTACCCACTATTTTATTCTTCCCAGGACGAGGAAGAAAACGTCAGTCTACTGACATCCTTTGAGGTATAGGGTTTGTTTAGAAAATTCAGTGACTCTACAATCACGACGATTTTCTTAGTAACCTTGGGTTGTTTTTAAAAAAGGTGTATTAAAAAATGATTTTGAATTTCCCCGAATTGTTCGGTGATGTTCCTAAACGTTGTACTGGGTGAATGACGTTGATGTAAGGGAGCATCACCCTTAAACAAAACCATATAGGGTGAGTCCAACAAAGCATAAAGCATTTAGAGAAAAGGTTGATTTTCTGTTATCTCCGGACTTATTGAGCGCAGTAAAAGTCCATGGGCATCTCCCCGTATTTTTGTGCCTTTAAAACCTGACGGGAGTTTAGGGTGGCACTGATTACAGGAAGTGAACTCTGTCAACTTGGCCCGATGGTTATCCTCTACCTGCTTTCGACCCTTTTTGACCGTGTGTCAGGAGCCCAGTTTGTCAGCCCTTTTTTGATCTCTTTCGAGGCTATTATCAATCCCGCTTACTGAACGTGCTCAAGAAGTATTTTCTTTTACTGTTCAGATGGATTGTTTAACTACCTCGTCACCCCTTCGGCCTATGTAACGCGGCTTTTCTTTCCAAAAGATAATGAACAGTTGACCCACAAACTTAGAAGGAGTTTGAAGCCTTACCTTTACGCTTAGTGGTGTAAGTGACGAGTGGGAACAGCAAATTGCGCGTCCCCAGAGCATTTTTTGGGGAGAGGGCCCAAATAAAATTCATGTTAACTTAGCCAATGAGTTTTTGGGAAGCCCAAAATTCCCTTCTGGCTTTTGTTCGGGCCGGTGAGGTTGTCCCATTGAGGGTAAGGTTCGTGCAATTTCTGAATTTTCCCGTGCCCCGAATAGGAAAGGAAAATACAGAGATTCCCGGGTTTTTGGAGGATATTTCGCAGGTTCTGTCCAAACTTTTTCAGATTTTCAGTTCTCAGAGTTACTGTAGCAAAAATTCGTTCACCTGGCTAGAGATTGTTCAGACTGTTCAAAAGGTTGAAGCGCTTGCTATCCTCTGCTCCTGTGTTGAAGAGTCCTAATTTAATCTTCCCTTCTTTTTACATATAGATGCGGGGTTGCAGTGGGTGCTGTCTGCCCAACATTTAAAATCCACGATTTCTCCTTATGTTTTCTATTCATCTAAGCTTAAACGACCCAGAAAAATTTTTGCCACTTTTTAGAAAAAGGGCTTGCCTTGTGGTTTCCTTTGAACTTTTGGTGTATTTGGGCACTTCCCCCTTTAAAATTAACGTTTTTTTTGACCACAATCCATACTTTTATAAATACTATGAAAAAAAAAAGTAGGGGTCATGAGGTGGGCCCCCAGAATCCAACCTTATTTTATTAGATAAAACAAATAAATGGTCATTGTAGTAATTGCTGACGCTTGTCACGTCCCCAATAATTATGTTACATTAAATTAACGTAAATTTTTTGCCCAAATACCTTTTTTTACTTGCTAAGTCAAATTCGTAAAATAACTTAATCCCTCCCGCCCCTATTAAACTATATATATTGTCAGTTAATTATTATTTTATTATTCCCGAAGTTGTGTGAGGAGGAGCAGCGAGTGTTGAGGAGTAGTGTGTGCGGGTGTGTACTGCGTGACGCAAAACTGTCCTGCCCCAGACCCCCCCTACTACCCCTTAAGCTGTTTATACTCAATGTTCTACTGCCCAGATTCCCCAACCATATTAAGGTGGGAAAGCAGTTCCCCCCTATTGATCGAGCCCCATCGTGCCCTCCTTGTCAGCGCTATCCTGTTCTACACTGATGTTATAACCACGGTATGAAAATACGATACTGTGTTTTGCCCTAGTTAGGGGCATATCCCGTGACGGAAAGCTTGAAATTGTTAGAAGTGTTGGCCAAGAGATCGGATTAATATTTTTTTGATAGAGTAACCAGAATAATGTAATAGACATTTTGCAATCCTAGTGCGGCCCTCTGTGTGTTGGGGGGGGTGTTCAAACCCCTGAATGGGTTTTCAATGATTTTTTGTATATATGTAATGTATATTTCTTTTCTTTTTAATTTTATATTTCTTATATTTGCGTAATAGCTAAATGTAAATGTATGCTTTATATTTTTTTGACTTTTTAATTGTTATTTAGATTTGTTGGTGTATATAAAAAGTGCTCGTTAGGGTGATTTTCCAAACTACTGTAATTATGCTTGTCGCTCGTTAATGCGGGGAGGGGGGGGGGGGGGGGGTCCTCACCTTGTGAAAAATAGTAGTCGTGGAGACTGCTTGCTGGTTGGACACTTGTCTGTTGACGTCTGTAGAGACTCGCTTGCTGGTTGGACAGTTGTTTTTCATTTTTCTTGTTAGTTTGTAGAAATTTGTTCACAGAACATTGTAAAGACTTAGTGATTTTCGACGTTTTTCCTGGGGTTTTGGTGTACATAACATCGAGTATCTGGTCCCAAGCTATGCTTCTGACCTAATTTTGTACGGTTCCTGTGTTTTGTCCAGTCAATTTTTTCCCTATTAAACAAAGATTCAGTTTTGGGGTTTTGTGGAGGATCTCTATGGTCCACTTAGTGTCTTATATTATTTCCGTTCCGTTTCTGTGCGCTGTCGCTTGATATTGCATTGTATTGGGCTTAGCTTCTTGTTGTTCAAGCGTTTTGGGGTTCCAGTGGGTCAAGAAGTTAGTTTTTGAGGTTTTGTCAGTCACTTGTTTAAGTCTTATCGGTCTTGAGACATAGCTAACTACTTAAGAGCACTTATACGCATACCCACTTGTACATATTTTTATTCTTATTTAAAAATTTTTGTACCTGAGGACTTTAAGAATTTAAAGTGATATGTGCTTTAGCACAATAATATTAACTCGAGAGATTGATTTTATTTTTATTGCTGTAATTTAAATTTATTTGATAATAAACCCTAGACAAAAATTCTACTTAAAAAATTTATTAAAATTTTTAAATTTTCTAGTTTTTTAGCCTACCCGTTGTAATCCTAAAAACTATTGAACCCCTATGAATTTTTAAAGGATAATTGGCAAGGAATGATACTTGTTACGAAACCCATAACAGGCGAATGCAGAAGGGCAGGGCCTTTTAGTATTATGGGGGAAACTCTAAGTTTTTGAAACGGTGTTTTGTAACATGAGGTAAAAATCTGGGCCTCAGTGACTGAGGTAAACATCTGGCTGCCTCGTAACTAGGTAAACAGTCTGGGGTCAGTAACTGAGGTAAAAAGTCTGGTGCCCCAGTGACTGAGGTAAACGTCTGGCGCCCCAGGACTTGAATAACAGTTTGGCTGCCTCAGTGACTGAGGTAAAAAGTTGGCGCCTCAGTGCTGAGGGAAACAGTCGGTGCCTCAGTGATGAGGTAAACAGTTGGGGTGCCCCAGTGAGAGGTAAACAGTCTGGTATCAGTGACTGAGGTAAACAGTCTGGCTGCCTCGTATGAGGGGGAAACAGTTGGCTGCCTCAGTGACTGAGGTAAACATTGGCCTGCCTCAGTAACTGAGGGAAAAAGTGTGGGGGCCTCAGTAACTGAGGAAAAGTTGGCTGCCCCCAGTGATTAGGTAACATCTGGCTGCCTCAGTAACTGAGGTAAACAGTCGGGCTGCCTCAGTAACTGAGGTAAACAGTCTGCTCCCTCAGTAATGAGGTAAACAGTCTGGTTTGCCTCAGTGACTGAGGTAAACAGTCTGGCTGCCTCAGTGACTGAGGTAAACAGTCTGGCTGCCTCAGTGACTGAGGTAAACAGTCGGGCCCTGCCCTCAGTGACTGAGGTTTAAACAGTCTGGCTGCCTCAGTAACTGAGGTAAACAGCCCTGGCTGCCTCAGTGACTGAGGTAAACAGTCGGCTGCCTCAGTAACTGAGGTAAACAGTCTGGCTGCCCCCAGTAACTGGGGCCCAAAAAAGTCTGGCTGCCTCAGTAACTCAGGTAACAGTCTGGCTGCCTCAGTGACTGAGGTAAACAGTCTGGCTGGCTCAGTAAACTGAGGTAAACAGTCTGGCTGCTCAGTGACTGGGTAAACAGTCTGGTGCCTCATGACTGAGGTAAACAGTCTGGCTGGCTCAGTGACTGAGGTAAACCGTCTGGCTGCCTCAGTGACTGAGGTAAACAGTCTGGCTGGCTCAGTGACTGAGGTAAACAGTTCTGGCTGCCTCGTGACTGGGGGTAAACAGTCTGGTGGCTCAGTGATTTGAGGTAAAACAGTCAGGCTGCCTCAGTGACTGAGGTAAACAGTCTGGCTGGCTCAGTGACTGAGGTAAACAGTCTGGCTGCCTCAGTGACTGAGGTAAACAGTCTGGCTGCCTCAGTGACTGAGGTAAAACAGTCTGGCTGCGTCAGTGACTAAAGGTAAACATCTGGCTGCCTCGTGATGAGGTAAACAGTCTGGTTTGGCCTCAGTGACTGAGGAAAAACAGTCTGGCTGCGTCAGTGACTGAGGTAAACAGTGTGGCTGCCTCAGTGACTGAGGTAAACAGTCTGGCTGGCTCAGTGACTGAGGTAAACAGTCTGGCTGCGTCAGTGACTGAGGTAAACAGTCTGGCTGCCTCAGTGACTGAGGTAAACAGTCTGGCTGCCTCAGTGACTGAGGTAAACAGTCTGGCTGCCTCAGTGACTGAGGTAAACAGTCTGGCTGGCTCAGTAACTGGGTAAACAGCCCTGGCTGCCTCAGTGGACTGAGGTAAACAGTGTGGCTGCCTCAGTGACTGAGGAAAAACAGTCTGGCTGCCTCATGATGAGGTAAACAGTCGGGCTGGCTCAGTAACTGGGGTTAAACAGTCTGGCTGCCTCAGTGACTGAGGTAAACGTCTGGCTGGCTCAGTGACTGAGGTAAACAGTCTGCTGCGTCAGTGACTGGGGGTAAACAGTCGGCTGCGTCAGTGACTGAGGTAAACAGTCTGGCTGCCTCAGTGCTGAGGTAAACAGTCTGGTTTGCCTCAGTAACTGAGGTAAACAGTCTGGCTGCCTCATGACTGAGGTAAACAGTTGGCTGCCTCAGTAACTGAGGTAAACAGTCTGGCTACCTCAGTAACTGAGGTAAACAGGCTGGCTACCTCAGTGACTGAGGTAAACAGTCTGGCTGCCTCAGTGACTGAGGTAAACAGTCTGGCTGCCTCAGTAACTGAGGTAAACAGTCTGGCTGCCTCAGTAACTGAGGTAAACGTCTGGCTACCTCAGTGACTGAGTAAACAGTCTGGCTGCCTCGTAACTGAGGGTAAACAGTCTGGCTGCCCCCGTGACTGAGGTAAACAGTCTGGCTGCCTCAGTAACTGAGGTAAACAGCCCTGGCTGCCTCAGTAACTGAGGTAAACAGTCTGGCTGCCTTAGTGACTGAGGTAAACAGTCTGGCTGCCTCAGTAACTGAGGTAAACAGTCTGGCTGCCTTAGTGACTGAGGTAAACAGCCCGGGCTGCCTCAGTAACTGAGGTAAACAGTCTGGCTACCTCAGTGACTGAGGTAAACAGTCTGGCTGCCTCAGTAACTGAGGTAAACAGTCTGGCTGCGTCAGTGACTGAGGTAAACAGTCTGGCTGCCTCAGTAACTGGGGGAAAAACAGTCTGGCTACCTCAGTGACTGAGGTAAACAGTCTGGCTGCCTCGTAACTGAGGTAAACAGTTCTGGCTACCTCAGTGATGAGGTAAACAGTCTGGCTGCCTCAGTAACTGAGGTAAACGTCTGGCTGCCTCAGTGATGAGGTAAACAGTCTGGCTGCCTCAGAAAACTGAGGTAAACAGTTGGCTGCCTCAGTAACTGAGGTAAACAGTCTGGCTGCCTTATGACTGAGGTAAACAGTCTGGCTCCCTCAGTAACTGAGGTAAACAGTCTGGCTCCCTTTTAGTGACTGAGGTAAACAGTCTGGCTGCCTCAGTACTGAGGTAAACAGTCTGGCTACCTCAGGACTGGGGGTAAACCAGTCTGGCTGCCTCGTAACTGAGGTAAACAGTTTTGCTGCGTCAGTGACTGAGGTAAACAGTCTGGCGGGGCCTCAGAAAACTGAGGAAAAACAGTCGGGCTACCTCAGTGACTGGGGTTTAAACAGTCTGGCTGCCTCAGTAACTGAGGTAAACATCTGCTGCCTCAGTAACTGAGGAAAAACAGTCTGGCTGCCTCAGTAACTGAGGTAAACAGTCTGGCTACCTCAGTAACTGGGGTTTAAACAGTCCTGGCCTGCTGAGTCAGGGTATCTTCACACGGGGTTCTCCTCCTTCGTCAGGTTCCTGTGCAATCATCACTTCTTTACCACTTATTACTGCTTCATCAGCAGTGCCTCTCTCTCTTTCTCTCTCTCTCTCTCATCTCTCTCTCTCTCTCTTCTCTCTCTCTCTCTCTTTTCTCTTCTCTCTCTCTCCCCTCTCTCTCTCTCTCTTCCCAACCATATTCTCCTTCCTCATCTTTGTTCTCTCTCTCCTCCTTCCCTATTTTATCTTCAACTCTTCTTACTCCCTTTTTATCTCTTCTTTCTCAACATCCTTATTTTCTTCTTTAAGAACACGCCTCCAATCTGTGTTGGAGCTTCCTTCACACAGCATCTGGAAGCTATAGTGGAGTTTCCATCCTTCCTTCAATCCTTCCTTCCTTCCTTCCTTCCATCCTTCACGTGGCTTCACTTGCGCATATTTCCCCCTGACGCTTGTCAAATTAGAGGAGAAATTAGTTCTCTTCCCGGCAGCGTGTGTGAGGCAGACCACTGCTTCCCTGCACTGCATGACGCAGCTCTTCTACTGTGTGCTCCTTCCTTCTGCTGCTGCTGCTGCTTCTGATGCTGCTACTGCTCCTGCTAGTTGCTTCCTGCTGTTCCAACTCCTGCTCCTCCTCCTGCTCCTGCTCTTCCTTCCTCCTCCTGCTGCTGGTGCTTCTGGTGCTGCTGCTGGTGCCTCGCCCTGTCTTGCTACCGTTTAAAAAAATGTTATAAATCAAGGTACACAAACATTGTGGACCAAACACCTGTCCCTGGATGACTGGTACACTTGGTCTGGGGCCACACTTGTCCCTGGATGACTGGTACACTTGGTCTGGGACCAGCACTTTGTCCCTGGATTGACTGGTACACTTAGTCTGGGACCAGCACTTGTCCCTGGATGACTGGTACAATTGGTCTGGGACCAGCACTTGTCCCCGGGTGACTGGTACACTTGGTCTGGGAAACCAGCACTTGTCCCTGGATGACTGGTACACTTGGTCTGGGACCAGCACTTGTCCCGGGGTGACTGGTACACTTGGTCTGGGACCAGCACTTGTCCCCGGATGACTGGTACAGTTCCCTGGGACCCGCACTTGTCCCGGATGACTGGTACACTTGGTCTGGGACCACACTTGTCCCTGGATGACTGGTACAGTTGCTCTGGGACCAGCACTTGTCCCTGGATGACTGGTAAGTTGCTCTGGGACCAACACTTGTCCTGGATGACTGGTAAAAGTTGCTCTGGGACCAGCATTGTCCCTGGATGACTGGACAGTTTTCTGGGACCCCGCACTTGTCCCTGGCACTGGTACCTTTGGGCTGGGCCCGTATTGTCCCCGGATGACTGGTACAGTTGCTCGGGGCCAGCACCTGTCCCCGAAAGATGGTACAATTGGTCTGGGATCAAAAAATTGTCCCCGGGGAAAATGGTACAGTTTTGGGCTGG